>JZKD02S1637985.1:757246-773064 GCA_000966675.3 Picea glauca
ATTTGTCACCTTGTTTGATAGACCTTGAGTTGCTGATCACTTTCTTGAGTTGAGATTGCAAAATGTCCTGCTCTTTGTCTTTCAAACCAACTTGATTCTAGGGCTGACGTCACCTCATTTCTACAATAGTGACGCGACAACATTATATATGTATGAGCAGATTTGCATTGTGACATAACAAGGATTAATTGTGTACATTGAATGCCCATTTCTCTTATGTATTTATTGAAGAAGTGATATAAGTCATTTGTATTTGTTTAGCAATCATTGACTTCGTCAATAATTACGATTATCATTGCTCATATGTATGTTGAAGATAGTCATTAATGCTTGAAGCACTAACCACTGCAGCACGTACTTTTAGTTTATCTATCTTGTCTCGCAAACAGGTGCCATCCAATGGAATATCTACTTCTTGACTATCTTTCTTGGCAGTAATCTGTGAAGGGAAACTCTCATCCTGATCCATTAGCCCTTTAGCCTTCTCATAAACCCAGATTACTAGGGATGTCTCCCTTGGACTAGCCATCCTAAATAGAAAGAGCTCACCATCGAGGTGACAGTGGGTGGGGAAGCTCCTGTTACGCCAGTTTGAAGCCTTGACTCAAGCTAACCTAAACCCTTCCTACAAACTATGTGATAACAGACCCTAGTTATGAATTTTCGGCTGAGCTTGTGCTTCTTCTGCCTCAGCAATATCGGGCCAGCTTGAGGCTTGTTGGGTTGGGCTTGAAGACCTGGGTAGAGCTGCTTTTGCTGGGTCTTCCCCCTTAACAGGTTCTTTGGGGACGAAGATTGATTCCCCTTTAGCTTCTGACGGCGGGATCTTTGCTTCAGCTTGCTTCTCCGGTTGTGCTCTTGTCCACCAAGTGGGCCTTTGGCTTCGGGGTGATCTTCTTTTCCCCGATGACTTCTCACAGTTCCGGGCTATGTGCTCGGTTTCAAAACATACCCTGCATCTGAAACAGAGGTTCTTGAAATCGATCTTCTGGGTCCAAGAGTAGTTCTTTCCGAGGAGGATGATTTCTGTTGGGAAACCCTTGTTGAAGTCCATCTCTACACAGATCCGGGCAAAGGTGGAGTTGATTGGGGCAGCTTCAGGGCAATTGCAGAGAAATTTCCCTATGCCATTTCCAATAGATTCAAGAGCTTTGTCCCCCCGGAAGTGTAGGGGAAGTGACGGGAGACGCACCCAGACCGGAGCAGAATAAATAGAGGCCATGGCTGAATCAAAGTCAGGGGTCCACGGCTGAATGGACAACCCTGCTCTGCCCCAGAACCACGGCCCAGAGCTGGAAACCAAGTCTCTTTCATCAGAAGAATCAAAGATAGCTACGAAAAAACCCTTTGCAAAGGGGCAGACTGAAACCTCACCCACAATAAGCGGGGACCATTCAGAGTCGATGCAGGAGCGAAGATCAACTAGACTCGGCTAGAAGCCGTTGAACCTACAAACCAGGGCAAGCTTGCTGAGCTGAGAGGAAAACACCAGTGCTTCCTTCGGCATCTGGATAGAAACTACAGGGGCTTCAACAATCGAAGTATTTGGAGCAGAGGAAACCCCTCGAAGGGAAGCCATATCCTTGAAAGAATCCTGTCCCGCACGTCCCATAGAGGAACACTGATCTGGGAGGGGGAGGGCGGAGCAACCCCCGTCGGGCTTGGAAAAAGCGTCTGAAGAGGCACGAGCAGGAGCAGGGGGGGCGTCGACCGCCATGGAGGACGCAACCACGAGAGGGGGCGCATCAGTCGCAGGTGCATCCACCAGGGAAGACACAGCCGCCATTAGGGATCTGCTAACGGGCGAGAACGAGCTTGAGATGCCTGGAACAGGTTGAGAGGAGGCCAGCGGGCCTGTGGAGAAACTGCAAGACCAGGCCGAAGCCCTAAAAAACGAACCCCTGCCTTCTCTGTCGTTGTCGCTCTCAACCTTGAAAAAAATTGTCCAATATTTGATTAATATTGTTATTCTACTAACTTTGACTGTATTGTTAACCACATCCAATTATAATATATTTTCAAGATTAGTAAAGAGGAAGTATCATTTAAAAAATTGATAAAATTAAAATTAAAAATAAAAATAAAATATATTTAATCACTTTTAAGAATCAAATTTTCAAGATTAGTAAAGAGAAAGTATCATTTAAAAAATTGATAAAGTTAAAATTAAAAATAAAAATAAAATATATTTAATTACTTTTAAGAATCAATATAATTTTGACTATATTGTTAACCACATCCAATTGGTATTAGTATGGAGTAAGTCTCTTGGAAGGAGCGGGTTTAAACCTGCATCTGGGCGGGAACATCCAAGCTACAACAATGGCGGTGTTGCTTCCACAGAAGAGTGTCCATCAGTGTTTGCACTCAGACTTTAACACCTTATAGTAGACCAAGCCTACACATACATTGAAGCCACACCTCTCCTCCAGAAAACCTCACTGACTTTGTCAGTCTTTTCTGATGTTTGTTTAGGGAAGTGTTTCGGGCCTGTATTTTTTACTATTTTCGGTTTCTGAACCGTGTAGTCTAGGCAGTTTACTATGCACTGTGGAGGTTAACTTGTCATCTTACTGTCGGAGTGGCCGGTTATCAACCTCTGTCATTTTTCGTGGAGTTAGAACTAGTAGAATGACGGACTGACGGAACGAGTAGAATGGCGGACCAAGTAGAATGGTGGACCTGAGAGCAACATACTGAAGGACATGAGAACAATTTGACAGATGGAGAACCACACACTGGTGGTCATGAGCACATTCTTGTCGGACCTGAGCGTGAATTGGTGACTTGTGAGAATTACTTTAACAAAAAAATTGCAGATTCTTTGGAGGACTCGACTGACTTGACCTACTCCTTAACAGATATGGACCCACTAGTTCCTTCGATTTTGGTGTATTAAGTTTCGAATACCTGTTATTTAGTTTGGAGGAGAACTTGGTGCTATATGCTTTTGTCCCTGAAAGCAACATACTATTGAACACTAGAAAAAATTGACAACACAAGAACTACTCAGTTTTTCGGTCCTAAGTGTGAAATGGAGAACCTGAGAGCAACACTTTCGCATACAACTTTTAACTAGGCCCACTACTTGACAGACTTGATCCCACTTGTCCCTTTAGACTCTATGCTTTGTGTACCCACTACCAGCCAAATAGTTTTGGAGGAGAACTTGGAGTTATATGTTTCTTCGTACTACCCAACTCAGTGGAGATACATTTCTGTGCACTACCCAATACAGTGGAGGTATGACTTTTACTACTATAAAGAAAGATAATGAGGCCTTAATGGTAGAATATGATGAGTTGGGTTGGCAACAGGCGAGACTATTCTCTTGGTGGACCTCGGGACCCATCAACTCCTTCAACTGCCCATCGGTTGGCGCAGTTAGACTTTTCTTCAACTTTACTGACAAATGAAGCTTCCATTCCTCCTAGTCAGAGGTCAAGGGTTACCTTACACTCTGTTCCACCTTCTACTGACCTTGTCTTCCATCAGAATCTCCTCTCCACTACTCCTTCACAAGTCTTGAGACCAAAGGAGAGTATTACTAACCATCCACAATGAGCGAGATCTGTTAGTAAACCACCTTCTTCGAGCATCATAAGAAAATCCTGGAAACCAAATAAAAAGATTAGGAAGATGGTTCTAGGTGCTGACGTTGGTTTAGAGGAAGCTTGCAGGTTTGCTCTCTATGGGCTAGTTGGAAGGTATGCTTACGCCTATCTGAGTAAACTTTACATAAAGGTCTGGGTTATTGAGCATTGGTTGCCACTATTGGGTTCTGCTCCAGAAATTGTCCCTCTTACAAAAGGGTGGTGGGGTTTCATTTGTAAGAACCCAGAAGATGTGGGTCATTTACTGGAAAAATAGTGGATCAATGGAGGTAGTAGCTTACTTCTGAAGAGGTGGAGAGTGTCTTTTGATCCGGTGATAGAACACTTCGAGTTCCTTCATCTTTTGGTACTTCTTCCAGGGCTCCCCATCCATTTGTGGAATATTGGTGCATTAAGAGTGATTGGGGAGGCCTTGGGGAATTTCATTATAGTGGACCCATCTTCCCTGGAAAACTCATCCAAAAAAATGGGCAGGGTATTGGTGGAAATGGATATTCATGATGGGTTACCTGAAGTGTTGGACATTGAATGGAGAGGGAGACATATTATCCAGAAACTCGATTATCTTGGTATCTTGTTTCGCAGCAGCCGTTGTAGAGCAACGGGACACCTTCGTCGTGATTGTATAGGATTGGATCTCGAAGAGACTTCGGAGGAAACTCTCCTACAAAGAGAATCCCTAGAAATTGACACTAAAGTGGACTCTTTTGGTTCAGGTTTCCCCTTGGAACCTGCTTCAGACTCAGCTGGATTCTTTGACGCTCACAGGTAAGCTTCAAAAACACTACCCAACTCTCTTCTTTTCCCTGTCACTCTGGGAAAGAAATGCATTGGAAAATTCTCAGTGGCTACTTATTTCTACTTCAACATCGACTGGTCCGCTCCCTGGAGGGTTGGGTAACAAGAATCACCCCTTGTCGACCACACAAAGGGCCCCTGACCATGCTTTGACAAACTCTCCGTGCCACTTTGAACACCTTGTTTCTCCTCATTCCCCTTCTTTGGAGACCCCACTAGAGACCTCCTTTCCCTTTCCCACTCCGTATGAGGTTATTACTTCTTTGGGGGTGGGTCATGGCCTCCCTAACCTGACTAGTTTTCCCCCTCCCTCTTCTCGCGAGTCGAGAACCTTCTTTCTCTGGTAGCACACACTTGGCCTTTCCTCTATCTGATCCTTCTTCGCCAAGCCCTTCAGAATCTCCTTTACAGGCCGGCTATAGAGAAGAGGAGGTAGATGAGCCTTCTCTTAAATTTGTCCTAAACTCACTAATGCCTCACTCTCAAGAACCTACCTCCGCCATTAAACTACCCATTTTTTCTGGGAAAGTCGTCATAAATCCTGTTGAGGGCTTGGAGGCGTCGATGCCCGGGGGTCCTTCACTTGGTATTGGCAAAGGCTTTGCTTGGTCCTGGGGCTTGAGAATTGAACACTCACCTATAAAGACCAGAAGCTCCCGAAAAAAGCAGGCAACCTTAGCTTCTCAGACTGACTTACCTTTTACTCCTTCCACAGACTGTGGGCCTCTTAGAGCATATAAATCCATGGAGAGAACTAAATGATGTTGTTTCTCTCATTGAACATTCGAGGGATCAGAGGCCCTCTCAAAGTGGCCTCACTTAGGAGACTTCTGGATAAGTATCATCCGGGGATTATTTTTCTACAAGAGACTTTAGCTTCGGCACTGAAAGCTATAGATTTCCTCCTTACTCTTCGACCGAATTGGTATTCTAGTGTAGTAAACACATTGGGTACTTCAGGGGGTCTGCTAGTCACCTAGGATCCTATTTACTTTGAGTTAACTCCCTTTATTACCAATGTTGGTATTATTTTAAGAGGTAAGCTCTATTGTGATAATTGAGACCTTGCTCTATTGAATATTTACGACCCCTACACAAATAAGAGATCCTTCTGGCAGTCAGTAGCAGACGGAGGCATATTGAAAACTAAGAACCTCATCATTGTTGGGGACTTAAATTTTGTTTTATCTCCAGATGAAGTATGGGGGGGAAATTATTGTGGTGGACTGACGTAAGAGTTTTTTGAGACATCATCCGGTCAAATTTTCTAACTGATATTAAACCTGCAAAATTGGTTCCTACTTGGAGGAATGGTAGACCTGGAACTGATGTGGTGGCAAGGAGACTAGACATATGCTATGTTGTCGAAGACTTACTAACTGAAGATGGATTATACAGATCTTGGTTCGATTTCCCCTATTTTTTGAACCACGCCCCCATATTTCTCTAGTTAGATTTTTTTACCATTACACAGGGCATTCCCATTCGAGCTAAACTCTCATTGGTTAAAGGAACATGATTTCACAGACTTAGTCATAAATTTATGGAAGGACCCAACATTTCGTTCTGAAAGGAGCAGCCAAAAACGTTTGGTCTGGAAATTATCTGTTTTGAATTCACTTGCCAAACAATGGTATAAACAAAGCAAAAAAAGGAAATTGGTGAAATTAGAGACTTTGTAAACTGAGATCAAGGCTTCGATTTTGCACCTGGTGGGTGATCCAACAAATATTGAAGAAGGTGGACTGCTCAGACTTCGAGAGTTTGAAAGGAACGAGTTACTTAGAGGATAGGAAGAACTCTGGAGGCTCCGTAGCAGAGCCATTTGGCTCTCTAGTGGGGATATCAATACAAAAAAAATTCTCAGAGTGGCTAGTAACAACAGATCCAAAAAACATATTTGGGAAATTTCTGATGATAATGAACAGATTTATAAAGATCAAGAAACCATCAAAGCGGCAACCTCCCAACATTTTAAAACTTTCTATAAAGTTGGGGTTGAAATAAATATAATTGAACAACTCCAGCTGGTGGATTTATACCCTCAGATGGTATGGGAGGAAGAGTCAATTACATTATTTAAACCAATGACTTTAGATGAATTGAAACAAGTACTTTTCCGCTTCAAAAAGGAGAAGAGCCTTGGACCGAATGGCCTGTCCTCAGAATTCTTCATTTTATTCTTTGATATTGTTGGTGAGGACCTCCTTGACATGGTGGAGGAAGCAAGGAGATATGGGGTTGTGGAGAACAGTTTAAATTCTACTTTCATCACACTTATTCCGAAGGCCAACAAACCAATTACCTTTGATGATTACCGACCGATTTCTCTCTGCAATTTGTGCTATAAAATCATATCGAAGATCATAGCAAACCAAATCAATCTTGTTCTTTCTAAATTCCTCTCACCAGAACAGCTGGGGTTTCTTCAAGGAAGGAGGATTCAAGATGCATTTGGCTCAGCCCATGAAAGCATTAACAATATTAAAAAGAAAAATTTGAAATCTATGGTCTTAAAATTGGATTTAAAGAAGGCTTTTGACTACGTTGATTGGCAATTCCTAAGACTGATATTGATAAAAGCAGGGTTTGGGATACAGATGGCTAACTGGATTGTGGCTTGTTTAACTTCACCAACATATTCAGTTTTGATAAATGGCAAGGCTACAGATTTTTTTAGAAGTGGCAGGGGATAGCACCAATGTTGCCCACTTTCACCATTACTCTTTATTCTTACCATGGAGGRACTCAACTTACTTCTAAAGAAARCCATCAGGGAATGTAAGGTTACAGGTATCAAGGTTTCTCGCCTACAAAAAATTTTACATTTGTTATTYGTTGATGATATTATCATTATGACTAAAGCCAATTTTCAAGAATGGTGGGAAATTGACAAATTGATCAGCCTCTTTTGTAAAGCTTCTGGATTATTGGTAAACAAAACAAAAACTACAGTACACTATGTAGGAATTTCGACAACGGAACTGGTATCCTTCCAGAATCTTCTTCCTTATACCTTCAGTAAGTTATCTTCGGGCTTCAAATATTTGGGTTACTATCTCAAGACCAGAGCTCACAAAGCAGAAGATTGGGATTGGTTGGTGGTCAGAATAACCAAAAGGATAAATAACTGGTGTAATCGTTGGCTTTCATTGGGTGGGAGATACATTCTTATTAAATCTATTTTGGAGGGACAATCAGTCTACTGGATGTCACTGAAATCTATTCCATGATCAGTGCTAGCAAAGATCAGAAGATTGATGTTCCATTTCCTTTAGAATGGACAAAAAGACACTCAACATTTCCACCTGTGTAGATGGGATGTCCTCTCCTGACCAAAGAAAAACGGTGGTTGGGGTTTTAGAAACCTCCTCTTCTTCAACAAAGCGCTAATAATTAACACTCTTTGGAGAATTCTCACTCAGGAGGACATCTGGCATAGCATTCTAAAGGACAAATATTTCCCTAAATTATCCTTGACAAATTGGTTTAGATTGGCTGATCACAAGACCAAAGGCACGTCCAGAATATGGACTAGCTTAGTCTGTTCGGTTCACATCATTAAACAATGGTTAATTTGGGTGTCTGGCACTGGTCAGCTTATCAAAATAGGCAAAGATAAAATCCCAGGTATGGGGGAAACTTCCCTCCTCTCCGATGAAATGATTGTGTGCCTGCAAAAAAAAAATGTAACAGTGTTAGCAAATGCAGCGACTGGTTCCTATCCTTTTACATTGATGGAATCGTGGCTCGACGACGCAGTTTTGGGGATGACGAATTCTCAAAAGGCAGAATGGAACTTTTTTTATTTCATTTAAATGTTACATGGGTTTCTCTTCAAGGCAGCGAAGACATTCTTTTATGGACAGGAGGCGATGCATCCGACATTGTTTCAGTCAAAAACATTTATAATACAATTATGTCAACTCTTAATCTCCCAATGCAAACAGGATGGAAGTTATCCCTTTGGAAGTGGAACGTCCAGTTAAAGATGAAACTCTTTATCTGAATGGTTTCAGAAAATAAAATTCTAACTTGGGAGATGTTAAGGAGGAAAGGTTGGCAGGAACCGAGCATTTGCATGCTTTGCAAGATTAACAATGAAGATTGTGATCATTTATTTGTTAAGTGCCCTTTCACCAAGACTGTATGGGCCAGAGCGACTTCCTTTCTCAGTGTTAAAAACCGGTGGGAGGGGTTAAAATTCAACTTTGTTTTTACTTCCTGGGTTCTAGATAAAATTGTGCCCACTACTCTGGCAATTTTGGTTTGCTGGTTTATCTGGCTCGAAAGGAACCAGGAAATTCTCGATGAAAAGAAGTCATCCATTGGGGCTGTAACTTGCAGGATTATTGGGGCTTACAACCCTCGTACACATCAACATAAATTATTAGCCAGGTACAAGAGACATCTCATACATTTGGAGGATTTCACTATCGCCTTCTTTGATGGGGCATCAATCATAGGAGACACAATTTGTGGTGCGGGGGGAGTAATTAAGCAACTAGATCGGGGAGTAATCATATGGTTTATCAACTGTGGGAGGGGTATAAATACCAAAGTGGAATTATTGGGTGCATGGGTGACACTTACGCTTGCAAAACTTTGGGATATCAATAGACTAGTTCTCTTGGGTGATTCCAAAGTCATAATAGATTGGCTGAACCAAAAAACTAATCTACATGACACTGAAATTGAAGGCTGGATACACAGGACAAGATCGACCACCACAGATTTCCAAGATATAAAGTTCACTCAAATATTTTGGGAATACAATACAGAGGTAGATTCCCTTTCCAAGCAAGGACTACTGGAACAAAAAGGAGTACTAACTTATTTCTCAGTGATTGATGGGAGGATTGGTCCTATGTCTCAGATCAATCTGTTCTGATTGCCTTTTTGTCTTTTCTTATTAATCAACCTCTGATTGTGGAGTGTGATATATAATCCTTGGTATGGATATGGAATACTATTGGTTTTATTTTCGGGTTGAACTAGAGAGAGGCTTGGAGTCCCCGGATAATGAAAAAAACTCTTAGTTTGACTTTTTGTCGGATTGTAATTATGTTTTTTCAGTGGAGATATCCTTTGGGAAGCTTCCTGCTGATGTAAATGAATTTTTATTAATACAAAAATTCAAGCGAATTTTCATTTGGAAAAGCTTAGAGACTAAGTTATTACATTTTTTAATTTGTTTGGAAGATGTTAATTCAAAGAAATTAAAAGTTGAACTATACAACCTTTTGTCAATAATAGATCATAACAAATAAAAGAGGTGAGTTTTAAATGAAGCAAGAAAGCTTTATGACATAAGTGGTTAAGATTTTACCTAGTGAAATGAATTCCCCCCCCCAAAAAAAAAATAACATTAATAATATTATTGGATTTGGTGAAAATGGGATTGAGATCAAGTTTTTTGTGACGTCAATGAATTCAAGTAAATGGAGGAAGAATAGAGGAATCACGACATCACTTCAAAAAGGTAAGATCAACAACTCTTTTCATAATTTTAATTCTAAGCTTTTCAAATATCCAAGCCTCTTTGAAACATTCCTCTCCATAGAGGTTTAAAATATGAGAATGTAGGTTTTCATAGTTAGTCATTATGTTGCTTGAGATTTTTGGAGATAAATTGTGTACAAAATTATGAAACATCCAATGTTTCGAGTGGACATTCCACCAATCATTAAGAACACATAAATTTTCAATAATATTAAAAAAAAGTGCTAAGGTTTAGATTTATAGAATGAAATTTAATAACATTTGTGAGAAATATATAAAAATAAATAAAAGTTTTGTAAAATGAATAAAATATTAAAAAATCCGATGTGTGAAAATAGAGGATGTGTGAAAATAGAGGTTATTGAATAAAATGAAAAAATATTAAAAGAATTGTTGTAGGAAAATAGAAGTTATTGAGTGCAAAATAATAGAATAAAGTAAAACATAATAAGGGGAATGATAAAAATAATAGAAATTAAAAGCAAAATAATAAAAAGAGGTTAATGGTAGAAACCTAATGAGAAAGAATATCTAAATTAATATAGAAACAACTGTTGCAAATAAAATATCAATAAAGCAAGGAAAAAGGGGGACACATGAAGAATATTAAATTGTAGACTATAAAGAAAAGGTTAGAAAAATAACCGGAGTTAAAGTTTAAAAAGGGAAAAAACAGGGATCAGGAATTAAAAATCAATTATGAAGAAAATATACTAAATAAAAAAGGGGGAAGATTTAATGGTTAAGACAATGAATAGTGGGTTTTTAAGATTGGTTAAGTTTGTAGATATCTTCCTAATTAAAATTATTAGGATGTTTTTTTCAATTTATAGCACTTCCCAAATAACACGAGAGGAGTAATAGGGTGTTGATGCAAGAATTTTGTTTTGATCGAAACAAATGAGGCGTTTAGAGTTATGAAAGTGTTTTGCAAGTACCTATTATAGGTTATTTAAGGCGAGATTTAAATTATCCACTCTTTAAATTATAAATTTGTTTGACTTACTTCCATTGAGTATATACTCCAAACTAAATTCAATTACTGTTATAAACATAACTTTCTTGTTTTGTGTTCTAATTTGTTTAGGTTTTTTTAGCATTAAGTCACTATAGGATAATATATAATGTCTTTTTCCATCCAAATATATCCAAAAAAAATCTTCGTTACAACCATTGATTATTATTGTGGATATTTTTGTAACAATCATTATAATTAATTTTGCCCAATTTTTTGGATCTTAATCTAAATAACAACATGAGATGATTGTGTAGAGCTGGAGGTTTCTTGACCTCCAGTATAGAAAAGTTGTAATGGTGTGTGTTTATTTTTATGAATGGTTCAAGGGTCGAGGTAGACTAGTGGCTATTTTAGCCATGCAAGTACCAGGTTGGTGGCTGCGTTAGTCAAAGTTTTACACACCTTGGAAAAATAGTTAGTGGATGTTATTCATGAGGGCCCTTTGAAAAGTCATGCTCCTTTAAGGATCATCAAGTAAAAGGACAATGTATAACATCGCTATGGACTTCTCAATACCAAGGATGATCTCGAAAGTGTGTTTCTGTTAGATGAGGTATTCATTTGTGCCTAGATATTAAAGAGGGCAGTTGATCTGGCTAACCTCCCTCTGTTAGATCGTGATGGCATTTATCTAGAGGTGCCTAGTAGCGCGAGGCCCCACGAGCATTCATTATTGGCAGGTAAGAAGTTTAATGAGAGGTAAATCCAAGGTTCCCCTCATTTGGTCTCTAAGGAGGCAGTCGATTCAGTAAAATCTCTCCCACCACCTTTGCATGCAACCCCAGCTTCCTCGTGACTAGCATGCAATAGTCCAACTTCACAGATCCAGGTATCAGAGGTGCATGTAGGGGAGTCGAAAGTCAAAAAACATAAGTGTTGGAAAGTTAAACCTAAATGTCGAAGGATGGTTGTAGGATATGATGTTGAGATTGAGGCCATCTTCGATCTCTTAGGGAGAAATATGGTGGGACGTTTCAGTGGGAAGTTCCTCTCCCTGACAATACTTAATGGGTGGTTAATCGATAATTGAGTTGGTTTATTGGGCTATTGTCTAGTATATCACACCCTGGTAGGAAGATGGTTGAGATTTCAGTTTAAATGCATAAATGATTTGGAAGAAGTGTTTAGTAGGGTATGGGTATGGGGGTTGTCAGGGTTGAGACTGAAGGAATGAGCGATCTCTTTTGATCCCCTAAGAGAATCGCAGACCCTTGCAAAAATTTGGGAAATTATGCCCAACCTTCCTTTGGTTTCACGGAATGATTATGTGTTTATTTTGATAGGAAACAAGATTGGGTCATTTCTTAGCAATGAGCCAGGGTGGGAGAAGAAGGAATGTCGATGGGTGTGGGTGTAGATCTCGGTGGACTTGAAGGAAGGGTTGATGGATGAAATTGAGTCAGTGTGGGGTGATTTTAAATGGGTTCAGGAAATTGGTTATTGGTGGGTTCCTTTTAGGTGTTATGGATGCCACCAAGTTGGCCATCTACAAGGAAAGTGTCAAAGAGTGCCTTCTCATTTTCCTCCTTTCCAAAAAATATGGAAACATAAAGCAGATTCTAAAGGTTCGGTGGGAGAAAAGGTCCTCTCCTATGATGGTGATAATTTTTTGAAAGTAAAGGTTCTTAGAAGTGTCTCCCTATCAACCACTTCAAAAAATTCAAGGTCAAGTCTCTCTCCTGGTAAGTCTTTATCCTTGGTTATTTTTGTCTATGATAGGTCAGCACAAGAGCACTCGAAAAATTATTCTTCGGTTTTACCTCCTTCTACCAAGTCTTTTTCCTCCCCGCCATCTTGTCTTTTCAAGGGTGGCGAGAATATTCACCACTATTTTCCTTKTTTGAATCATGACGACATTAAGGATGGTTATTTCCATACCTCCTCAAGTGGGTCCCCTCTCATCTCCCTGTCTGTTGGGTCAAAATTTGTGTCTGAGAATTCCTCTTATTCCCATACTTCTAGACAATCCATAAAATATGATTACCTTCTTCACTCTAAAGCAAAGATAGTAGAATAAATTTGTGGATTAAGGAGATTGGATCTTGATAAAGGAGGCGTGGATCAAGCGGGTAGAAAATCTCTCATATTCATCTTTCAATCTAAATATCTAAAGGAAATTCAGAGTGGAAGATAGTTGACATTTGACCATGCCCTTAGAGTGGGTAAAGGCCAGGAAGGGGTTCGAAAATGATAGTTGTTTCCTTTAATACAAGGGGAGTAGGGGGTGCTCCTAATCTTCAAGCCCTCAAAATGTTGGTCTCGGTTAGTAGGACAGATTTTATTATGGTTTAGGAAATAATGTGTAGTGTTGTAAAAGACAAGGAAGTTTCTACGTGAGTGGTCCTTTTGTGCAATTGACTTTGTGGGACTCTCAAGGGATTTCTCTCTCAATGGAGTCCATGATTCAAAGAAATTAAAATTGAGCCAATTCCATCAGGAATTATTGTGGATTTGGAGGATCATATTTTGAAATGCTCCCTTAGGATAATCAATTTTTATGGGCACTATGCAGAAAGAATTCGCTTTTGGGAAATTTTGGGTCGTTCTGGGATTTTGGAGGCCCCAAGCATAATTCTAGGTGGAGATATGAACTTTTCCATCTCTTTGTGTGAGGTGTGGGGGGTGCGACCAAGAAAATACCCTCAATAAGTTTTTTTTTTTTTTTAATTGGATATAAAAAAACAAACTATTTGATTTAGAACCTACCAAAATATCCCAAAATTGGAAAAACATGAGAAAAGGGAAGGATGAAATGGACAAAAGGTTGGACATGTTTTTAATATAAAAAGCATTGATAGAATTCAACTGGTGGATTAAGTCTAAGGTAGTCATAGGAGGCATTTTGGATCACATGCCTATAAAATTGGAAATCATCAATAACCTTGTGCGTCCTTCGTCTCTTATGAAATTCAACCATGCTTGGCTCGGTGAKGAGGAATACAAATGCCTTATCAAGGATTTKTGGATCCCTCTGGTTGATGGGACCATAATTTCTTATATGCAACAGTTTTCTCTAAATATCTCAAGAGTGACTCGAGCTACTTCAAAATAGGCTAAGGCCTTCAATGAAAAAAAATCARGACAATACCAAAAAATAGAAGCATAGATGAGTGAAACACTAATTGAAGGAAGAGTAGACAAAATGTTAGAAGATGAAAGAATTTTTYTGAGTAAACGGATTCAAAAAAGACAGGAGATTTTTTCCTATAAGGAAACTAGATGACATTTAAAAAGTACGGCCATATTAAGCAAGCCAATTCAATTTGGGAGGTAAAAAATAGCAGAGGTGAAATGCCCTCTTCATTTGATGATATTGCTACTACGTGTAAAGAGTATTTCTATGAGTTGTTTAGGGATCCTCCAGATTTTCCTATAGAAGAAATATTAAAGGTTGTCTCTCTCTTTTCTAAATCAATTACGAAAGAAGCAATTTTTTCCCTTCAAGAGGAAATAACAGAAAAATTATTTCTTTCAACTCTCTCCTCCTTCCAGAAAGGTAAAATCCCAAGTCTAGACGCTCTGTCTGTTGAATTATTTTTAGGATTCTTCGAGTTGATGAAATTTGATCTTGTAAAAGAAGCAAATGAGTTTTAAAGGTTGGGGAAGGTATGGGATTCTTTCAATGCAACCTTTTTGGCTTTAATTCCTAAAAAGAAAGGTATGGATTCCTTCACAGACTTCTGCCTGATCTCCTGTTAGAATCTTATCTATAAATTTATTGCTAAGATAATTTCCTCTCGCCTAAATACCATATTTAGTGACTCTATCTTTGAAGAAAAATTCAGTTTCTTAAATGGGTACCATTTTCATGATGTTGTATCTATCACTCAGGAAGCCCTTCAGTATATGAAAATGAAGAAAATCCTTGGGTTTATAATGAAGCTAGACCTCTCAAAGGCCTATGAAAATGTCAATTGGAACTTTGTTCATATAGCTCTCATACAGATGGGATCAATATCTCGATTGTCAATTATATTATGGGGTGCATTGAATCCTCCTCTCTTGTAGTTCTTAGCAATGGATCTCCCTCTTCTTTCTTTTGCCCATCAAGGGGGATACGTCAAGGATTCCCTCTCTCTCCTTTCATTTTCTTGTTGGTTTTGGATGGAATAAGTCAACTAATTCATCAATCCTGCAACAAAAATATCATTAAAGGCCTTAATGTGTTCTTGGATGAATTTCTAACACACTTTTTATTTGTAGATGGAATTATCATCTTCGGTGAAGGTTCTATACAAGAGGTTAACGCATGGAAAACAGTCTTGAATACCTTTTGTATTGTGACAAGAATGAAAATCAACAATGAAAAGTCAATGGTCCTCACCAATGCTTTGGAGGTAGAGATTTTTAGACATCTGGTGGAGACTATGTAGTATGAAAGTAAAAGTATTGATGATGTGCTCAAGTACTTGGGTTTTGAATTGAATCATAACTCTTACTCTTACGATGATTGGGCACGACTTATAAGAAATATTCAAGGAAGAATATCCTTGTGGTCTCATAGATGTCTCTCTAGGGGAGGCAAGTTGGTTTTGATAAAATCGGTCCTAAGAAGCATTCCAATATATTGGGAAACAATAGCAAAAATCCCTAAAGGAATTATGACCAAGGTAAGAAATATATGTTTTCATTTCTTATGGTGAGGAAGTAAGGATTCATAAGGTACCCACCTGGTGAAATGGAATCTTATAGCGAGACCAAAGGAGCACAGAGGATGGGGGGTGAAAAATATATATAGGTTCAACAAAAGCTTGACAAAAAAAAGTCTTTGGAGACTAATTCATAATAAGGTGATGTGGGAAAGGGTTCTATCAACAAAACATTTCCTAGGTCAATCATGTGAAGAATGTCTAGTGATGCAGAACGTCACCGCTACTCCTCGGCAC
>JZKD02S1637986.1:59953-74056 GCA_000966675.3 Picea glauca
GGTAGATCCGGGCGCGCGGATGCATGCCGTCCAGATCCGTTCACTGTTTACCATGGGCACATTTACATTCAAAACTTAGGACAAGTGAGTTTTAACCCATTCTTTTGCATTCTAACCCCCTTACAAGAAATATCCCTAACATTTGGCTCCATGGGGGATAGAGTCGTCCCTATGATGCTCTAAGAACTCTTTTGCAGATTCAGTGTCTTTGCTATTGGGCTATGGAGTCATTTATTAGTCCGAAAAAACAAAACAGAAACACTATTTACAAAAACAAAACAAAAATAACCGACTGCGGCTCACAAAAAACATTTTTTCAAGAAATGCCCATTTACTGGGCTGCTAAAAAATTATTTGCCTTCCAGATCCTGCAACCTGTAAGTGTTGTTTGAAAATACTTCAAGGATCTTGAAAGGCCCAAACCAGAGGGCATCAAACTTTTCGTGCTTGCCCCTATCCTGCCTGGGTGCGTCCCACTTGAGTACTAGGTCACCCTGCTTGAATTCTTTCTTTCTATTCTTCCTGTCAAAAGCCTGTTTGATCTTATGCTGATGATGGCAGGCTCTATCCATGACCTGTTCTCTGATCTGCTGCACTTCCATCATCTGATAAATCCTTCTGAGAACATGGTTAGATTTCCCTTCAAAGTCCTGGAGGATATTTTCCACCGGTAGGGCGAGTTGAGTGGGGAAAACGACCTCTATTCCATAAACAAGTTGGAAAGGAGAGATGCCCAAGGATTTCTTAGTTGTCACCCGATCGGCCCAGAGAGAAAATTTGAGCTTTGAGTCCCAGTCCCTTTTATTGTCCTCCGGTAGCTTCTTAATAAGCTTGATCAGACTTTTATTGGAGGACTCTGCCAGTCCATTTCCTTGAGGATAGTAGGGAGTGGAGTGAATAAGTGAAATCTCAAAACGTTCACAGAACTTGACCAGAGGCTCAGACCGAAAAGGGGAGGCATTGTCAGTGACAATTTTTCTAGGGCAGCCAAATCTAGCCATGATATCTTCCAGGAAGTTGATAATCATTTTGTGAGAAGTGCTTCTGGTAGGGACAGCTTCTATCCATTTGGTGAAGTAGTCGGTCGCAGTCAAAATCCATCGGTGCTGGCCACTTGAGGGAGGATGAATTTCCCTGATGAAGTCCAATCCCCACTGCTGAAAGGGTGCCGAGACTACCACAGGCTTTAATGGCAGGGATTTGAGCTGTTGCTTTCCTGAGAATTTCTGGCATTTAATGCAAGCTCTGATTTCCCTGCAGACATCGGGAAATATGGTGGGCCAGTAGTATCCATCCTGGAGGATCTTGTGAGCTGTGGTCTTCCAAAAATGATGACCTCCACAGAGACCGCTATGAAAGTCGAACATAACCTTCTGGGCTTGCTGCGGGTTCAGACACCTTAGTAATACCCCTAGAGGGTCTTTCCAGTACAAAGCTTGGTCAATGAGGCAATATCTGGCCGCTTTGAGCTTTAAATCTCTTGCCTTGCTTTTCTCCATCCCATCAGGAGGCCTCAATTCTTGTAGAAATTACAAGATATCCTTGTACCATGTGCATGCTTCTAGTGGTAAGGCATTCTGGGACTACGTGTGGGATGACTCAGCTTGGTCGTTGATGAAATTGATTCCCAAGGCCCTGCAATTTGATTCTGACAACAACTTGGCTAAACCTTGATCTTTTATCAGCTTGGTGGGCTTGATTTCCAGATCGAACCCTATAATTTTGGCAATCCACTTACCTCTTCTTCCGTCTATGTCAGGCTGTATAAGAATGTCCTTCACAGAGGCTGAAGGGACATATGCGGTGATCTTTGAATGAAATATGTAGACTCTGAATGCTTTGAGAGATTTCACCAGGGCATAGGCCTTCTTCTCCATGATCTCATATCAGAGTTCTGCATCTCTCAACGCCTTGCTAAAGAAAGCAATAGGCTGCTCTCGCCCCTGGTCGTTTTTCTGCAATAAGACTGTTGCTATTGTATCACAAGAAGCAAAAGAAAAAATCAGGAAATATTTAGAATAATCAGGACTGATAAGCACATGTGCCTCATTCAATGCTTTCTTTATTTGGACAAAAGATTCCCTGGGTTCAACAGTCCATTTCACTTCGTTCCCCTTCCTGAGCATGGTTGTGATGTGTTTCACCAATTCAGCAAAATTTGAGACAAATCTCCTCAGAAAATTTATCCTCCCCAAAAAGGCCTGAACTTCCTTTTTAGATCTGGGAAGTGGCAGGGTCTGAAGTGCTTCTACCCTGTTAGGGTCAATTCTCACCCCCTCTGCCGATACTATATGGCCCAGTAGTTTTCCCTCTTGCGTAGCAAACAATGATTTCTTGGGGTTTAAAGATAGGCCATACCTCCAACACTTCCTGAAAACCTTCTTCAAGTGGCAGTGGTGCTCTTTATCAGTCTTGGAAAAGAATGTTATGTCATCTAGGTAAATCACCACAAACTTATCCTTCTCCCCGATGAAGGCTATGTCCATGGCTCGTTGAAATGTGGCTCTCGCATTCATCAATCCGAAGGGCATTTTGGCATACATGAATGTGCCCCAAGGAGTGGTGAAGGCTGTTTTTTCCCTGTCTTCAGGCATGACTAATATCTGATTGTAACCAGAGAAACCATAAATCATGGACATTCTGGAAGCACCAGTGACCTTCTGCAATATGTGCTCCATGTTGGGCAGGGGATAATTGTCTTTCCTTAATCTCCTGTTTAGGTTCCTGAAATCAATGCAGAGCCTGATTTCGCCTCTTTTCTTTCTTACTGGGACCAAGTTGGCCACCCAGTCAGAATATCTCAAGGGGACAATGATTTGGGCATCTAGCCGCTTCTTCACTTCTTTCTTCATGATAGGTAGCAGCGTGGGATTTATCTGTCTTAGATTCTGCTTGAATGGCCTAGCCTCTTCTTTCAGTGGGATCTTGTGCTCAATAATTGATGTGTCGTATGCCTTGAGGTCTTTGTAGGTCCATGCAAACACATCAGAAAACTCCTTCAACAACTTAGTATATTCGGCTCTCTGCTCCTCAGTCAGACTCCTTGACAGCTTGACCAATTTAGGCTCCTCAGGTGTGCCTATGTTGCACTCAGCTATGTCATCATCATCACCTGAAACTTTACCCTTCACCGCCACATCATTCCCATCAAACAACCTTTCTAATGGGATTAGTCCTTTTGGTATGTGATTGCTTGGTAGCTAATTAATATGGTGGTCAGCAATTTTATTCAAAAAATTCCCAGGGTGACGGTCAGGTTCTCCTTCAATGTCAGGCTCCTCATCCAGGTGCAATGAAGAAAAGTCACCAATGGATTGAAGAAACTTTTCGATCTCCTGATCATCCTCAAATACCTTCCAGTGTCTGACATTGTCTGGTACAGAGGGTCTATACTTTATTTTAATATCGGATCCAACAGTAGGCAGCGCAGGAATTTCGAGCACACTAGCTGTGAAAGCCAAAAAGTCGGTTGGAGAATTTTCTTCCCTTGGAATTAAAGAGATGTTAAAAGCCAGGAAGAAATTATCAACTAGGTCCCATACCTCGTTTCTGTAATTCTTGAGTCGAGGATGCTTAGCCTGATAAACATTTTTGACCTGCTGGACAATCAATTCTACATCCCCGAACACAACCATATCCTTAATTCCTATTTCCTTTGTTGCTCTTAATCCCAGAACCAGAGCTTCATACTCGGCCACATTGTTGGTGACTTCGAATTCTAACCTGTATGACAGAGAGATGGTCTCTTTCCAAGGGGACAAGAATACTATCCCGACACCTGCACCCATACTGGAGGAAGCTCCATCAAAGAATATCTTCCAAATAGAGGAGGTTGGAGGGGGTGTCTCCTGATTAAGAATGGGTTGCTTTCTTATCTGTAAAGGAGCCTCAGGGGTGTGGGTGAGCTGTATTAAACTGGAGCCTAAATCAGTGTCCAAGGCATAGATGGGGTGATTGGTAGGGTTGGCTTCATCACTGATTATGTAGGCCAATTGGGATTCTCTGTACAATCTCCTATGCTCCCCTCCAAACACTGGAATGGTGGCATATGTGAGATCCATCTACAAGGTTCTCGCCAGTCTCTATATCCAATCTCTTGACAACAACATGCCAAACTTAGGGGGGACGTCAGCTACCACAATATCCATGACCATACTCTTCATGGGAAGCTGAAACAGGGAAACTACCAGGTCCTTGATGACTCCAAAACACTGAACTCTCCTGGAGTCGAAAGAATAGAGGTCATGATAGGCTTGGGTGACTTCTAGTCCCAAATCTTCCATGACAGTTTTGGGCATGAGGTTGTGAGAGGCCCCTGAATCCATAAGGAAATTATGCAACACTTTGTCATGTATGTTCAGGGATGTGTAGAAGGGAGGGGATGAATCATCTCTGTCTTCTACCATGGGACCTAGGACAACCGCATGCCTTTCATCTTGGAGGTTTATGGAGTCTGTGAGAGGCTATGAGGCTTCAGATTTCAATAGCTCAGAGAAGCGTCTTTTGAATTCCCCATGTTTAATTAACTCAGTGAGCGGCACATGAATTATGATATTTTGAATCTCATGTTCGAAATTGAAAGAAGACATAGGCTTTGAGATTTCTCTAATTTCAGGAACATGATTATGGAGAATGGGAGAGAGAGGCTGAGCCTTCTTACCTCTGTGAGCATCTGCTACTTCATTAGCAGGTGACTCTGTTCTAGTGGATTTCTCAGGAATATCAGGTGTTGCTTCCCTTTTGTCGGACCTCAGGTTGTACCTGCCTCGACCACCACTAGCTTTGTCTCCCTTGCTCAATTAGTTTAGCTGACCATCCATGAGAGACTCTTCATAAGCAGACTGAGTGATATGAGGAAAATGAGGAGTGTCTTCTAAGCAGTGGATTTTAGGCTCAGGCTCGTCTGCTTCCCTTTCTTCTTCATCCACCACAAAATTGTTCTGAAAGGGAGCCTGAATCCTTTCGTCATCCCTGTCTCTTCCTTTCTCTCTGTGTATAGTTGGGGGAGAAATATAATTTGGTCTTCTGAAACCCCCCCTTGTTATGAATTCCCTGAGGGACCTTGTTCACCTACTTCCTATCCACCTTCAATATCTCCATCTCTTCCTTCAGGAAGTTCATCACTTGAGTTAGCTCATTTACTTGAGGGTGGGGCAGTGATGGGCCGGAAGTTGAGGCTTATGATTTTTCCTTTATTCTATCTGCGTCAGCCTATTTCCTTAGCCTGTCAGCTTCTAATATGTTGGATTCCACTTCTATAGCTGCATCTTGCATCTGATCTAAAGAGGGGGCTCTTCTTTCTCTTAATAAGAGACAAAAATCAGGGTCAAAGGCACCAGCATAGGAAATTTGAACAGAGGCTTCTGAGGGTTTAATCTCTGCAGGAATCCTGTTATACATTTTATTGAATCTTTTGGAGAAGTCAGAGACAGACTCTCCATCCATTTTCTTCAGAGCCCCAAACTCTGTCATGTAATACATATAATCCTTCCTGTCTCCCCACTGTCTCAGGAAAACACTATCCAGAGCCTCAATTCCAGCAATAGATCCCGGGGCCAATCCTCTAAACCATTTCCTGACCTCACCCTCCAGGCTCTGGACAAAGACTCTCATCCAAACATATTCATTTTCAATGTTTAGGTTGTCTGCATAACTGTTAAAAGCAGCCAAATTCTCCTCAGCAGTTATGTCTCCCTCCCCACTGAACTTGGGCATGTATTTCAAATAGTCTCCAACAGGGAGGGGATTCATAGGATGTGGTAGGATTAAAGGAGCATATCTAGCAGAAACTATGGCATCAATTCTATTCAGAGGGGGATTAGCACCATCCATAGGAATATTAGTTAGAGGAGAACTCGGAGGAGAAGGATTATGGACGGGATATGTCGGAAAAGAGTTCCTTGGAGGAGACAACGGAGAAAACAGGGAGAGAGCTAAGGGACCTGAATGTGCAGATGCTTCTCTCCATGCAGTAGTAGAAATAAGAGGAGGGGTGGTGAAACCTTCAGAGGCTTGAGGTCTGTGATGAGGCACAACTTCCAGGGAGGGGGGAGTGATAAGGATCTCTCTTTCTGATACCAGACCAAGAGGAGAAAACTCAGCAGGAACACTCCCGAAATTCAGAAAACGGGAAACCTCAGAGGAAGGACGACTAGGAAGCTGAGAGTAAGAAAATGGAGTTCTCACAGAAGGGGAAGGCACATTACCTGTTTCGACGATGGAAACTTATTTCACAGAGTTCTTTCCCTTTCTGCGCACCGCTTTCGAGTCAGCTTCTGGTGTAGCTAAAGGCAAGTGTGGGTTAGACCTCGTATGTCTACCTCTCGAAGCCACAGTTGATAGAGTAGTTTCTCCCCAGCGGAGTCGTCACAATGGAGTCGTGAGGTGCATAGTAGCAATCTTCAAGTTCTGATATCTGATGCACCTTCAGAATCAGTTGATCTATGTCGTTCAAAATCCGGGGAAGATATTCAACTTCGTCCCCGACAACGACGCCAGAATAGTTGGCGTCAGAAGTCACTCCTGGATTGCTTGCAGGAGAAGAGCCTGATACCCATCAGTTTAATGTCACGATTTGTTTAGAAGGGGAGATCAAATGGAAGCACACTCGAAACAATCTCCTCTCAACTCTAAAACTAGGCTAGGTATGCATGCCGAGTTAGGTCTTGATAAACTTCAAACAATGATTTGTATTAAGGGTGAGTAGGGGGAAGACTTGTATGAGAAAAGTGTGAAGGTCTATCATAAACATCAGGTTTGTAACAGACTGAAGGAGAAAGCATTCGAACGCAAGTTCCTCTTACATTCAAACACAAAAGACTAGAGAATACAATAATGTCATGACAAATCCTTTATCATAACATCACTGTAACAATCCACGCGAATCATTATGTCATGAACTCTCTGATATAAGATGAAAACAAAGATGGAAAAGGGAAACTGTTTTTCATAAAACAAAAAATCTCAAACACAGAGGCACCACCCAGAGAAATAGAATGGTTGTTGAAACTTTACTGTCGGGAGCTTATCTCTACCATCGATAGATACAAAAATGGTGAAAACGCCTTCATATACTCAGAACTACAACAACAGTGAAATCAAGACACTGCATTGAAGGCTTTGCGTCTGCATGTCTTTCTGACAGTCAACCTCTGAAAGGTCATGAAACTTATGTCAGACGCAATCTAACTCTTAGATAGTTCCAACGGTGAATCGACGTGCCTTTAATTCCTTGTCGTGCTTTCCCATTTTGGCATAGGCGATATCTAACCACCACCAACCGCTTCAATAACTGCTTCATCGGGATTGAGGATGGCCCGACCAACTCGGCACCTGCGGGACGTGGAGAGCCTCTTGCGTTTCCACCTGGAATAACTGACTGGCTCAAAGAATAGGCATGGAGGCCAGCGTGGAAGGTAGGGCATGGGAACAGAGTGATGGGGCCAAAACAGCGGGGAGTGGAGTAAGAAGCGATGAGGGAGACACATGGCAAAAAGGTGATAAGAGGAGGAGGCAGGAGAGTAGATGTGATGGACATATTTCAGTGGGAGGCTGACGTGGAGGGGAAGAGACATGTGGAAGGTGGTGAGTGGACGATGAGATGGGGAAAGGACCACCTGGACCAAAGAGGGGAGGTGGATGGATGATACACAGCAGCAGGGGACAGGTGGTTCTGGAAGATGACATGACGGGAGAAGGGCCCACGCAGGCTAAACACAGAGCAGCTGGGAATGATGGGATTGCATGAGCATCGTTGATCTGGGTGCTAATATCTCGGTCGTCGAATAGCTGCACGCCTGATTCCGGACCCCCCCCCTCCACTTAAAGGTAGAAAGGCAGGGGGGGTCCGGAATTTCCTTTATCACCGTTGATCCGGGCGTGCTGATATGAACCGTTGAAGAGATGTGCCCCCGATTCCGGACCCCCCCCTCCGCTTAAAGGTAGAAAGGCGGGGGGGGGTCCAGAATCCCATATATGCCGTTGATCTGGGCGCGCAGATGCACACCGTCCAGATCTGTTCACTGTTTACCACAGGCACATTTACATTCAAAACTTAGGACAAGTGAGTTTTAACCCATTCTTTTTCATTCTAACCCTCTTACAAGAAATATCGCTAACATGTCCCACATGTTATGACTATTCCTATGAGGAATGTGGTGGTTATTCAAGATCCCATTGGCACACCGCTCTCGTCTAGACCTATCCCGCCACTTCCTCCTGGGTATCACGCTTTGAATCCTTCCACTACTATCCCTACCTAGGTTCCATCCAGAGTTTCTAGAATTTTTGTTCCACCTGGGTACAATGTTGCTACCGATTTTTTTCATACACCTTCCTAAGTCCTCTCTTAAGGGTCTTATCCACCTTTTCCCAGGAGATCTAACCCTAGTGGCTGCAATCCAATTTGAAGCACCCATCATCCGTTCACTTCTAGTTACCAGATTCTCATTGGAGGGAAATATAATGTTGGGGGGTATCCTCCACTTGGAGGACATCCTCAGGTTGGAATCTATAACCCATTGTATGAAAGAACACATCTGGATCACTAGATCACCTTTAGAATCTCCTTGCCCAAGGAAATCAACATTCATCTGGGGGAAAACAACTTCAAAGAAACCCTTTTATACCCCCTCACTTGGGCCAACCACATCCGGGTTATTTGGGTTTCACTTGGGGTCCACACGTTCAGTCTAGTGTCCCTTTTCAAGGGAACATTCCCAACCAGCCCAACTCTATGGGCTACATGCCTCCACATCCTCAGCCGAATTTGTCAGTACACTCCATGTACATGCAGACTGCTTATGGTCCTACTGGTATACCGATGGGACTTCCTCCCCAAAGTAACCAGTACCCTCAAGTGAATAGACAACTTCCTTTTCTAGCCACTTTGGATCTACCTAACTTGTCTAGGATATTGAATGATCCTATCTAACATTCTCCCCATTGGCCCATCATACCATCCAAGCTACCGCCCGACATTCCAAAATTCGACAGTAAACCGGGAGAAGACCCAAACAACCATGTCTTGAATTTTCACCTTTGGTGCTCGTCCAACTCTTTGATGGATGACTCCATTCGCTTATGACTCTTCCAACGAACTCTCATGGGTTCTGCTGCAAAGTGGTACATAGAATTACCATGAGGCTTCTTTAATAACTTCAACACCCTCGCCATGTATTTTCTCACACATTACCAATTGTCCATCCACTACGAGACAAGAACCGAGATTTTGAGTTCCTTAAAGCAATTTTCGACCACTCATATTTCTGATCACATCCATGAGTGGAGACGAAGACGACGTTTGATCAAACTCAACCTTCCTAATCAATTATTGGATGAATGGTTCATGAAATCATTCATGAATGAAATCTCCCGTGATATTTCCATGGGTGGAGTTGTCACTAAAGAGAAGGCTATTAGTCGTGCTTAGTACCTAGATCTCGTTTATTCGCAAATGAGAACTCTCTATGACTTTCTCCCTAATGCTCCTCACCCTTCTACCACCGCTACCTCAACAAACCCAACAAATTCTCATGCTACTGATGGTATGATTGGCACCTTCCATGCTGATGCTAAATCCACGTCAACCACTCACACCAATCCCAAATCTCTTGCTTCTAATGTTCAAAGTTCTCTGACTCCTACTCCTTCCACCAACAAAACTTATGAGGTTAACTCTCTTTAATCCACCCCTGCCGAAAAAAATAAGTCTTAAAAAGGAAAGGGTAAGAATAAGGAGGATATAAATAGTAATCCACAATCCGATAAACCTAAGACCCCATTTGTTGATGATAAGGATAAGCGTAAACCTCGATATCGTTTCCTTATCTGTGGTGATGATCACTACATGAAATACTGTCCAAGATACGTTGAGGTCACTAAGTTCCTTCAAGGAACCGGAAAACCTCCCACACCTGTTGTTTTGTCACAACCTTTCCCTTCTCGACAACAATATCAATTGGTCATTCATGACCAACCCTCTCCTTCCACCATTTCATATGTCCTTATGTGTACTGGTAACTCTAACAAGAACGACATTGCCATCACCACTCGAGTCAAAGATTATTCTCCTTCAAAGGAGAAAGTTGACGATTTACCACCTTCATTGGTTCAACCACCTCCTTCAACTTCACCTCCCAACGATCCTCTTCATCTTGAATGACTAGGTCTCGATACAGTTCTCCACCCTCCTCCAAAGGGCATTGTTTGAAAGTCTTCCTTCAATCCTCATGCACGTGTTGCTCAAAACTACAGTATTGTAGAAGATCTTGTGCAAGCACCCTCTACGATGTCATCTCTTGAAGTCCTTCAGAGTTGTCCCACTCAACGGAAGGTATTGTTAAAGGCCATCGGTGGAATTGATCCCATAGATACGAATTTGATAATCTTTGACTTGGAAGATCACATTCCAAGGCTACCTCCTCAGTTAGCATTTCAGATTCAAGTTGTTTTCAAGAACAAGAACATCTATAGAACCATTATTGACGAGGGAACCTCAGCATGCATCATGTCTGTTGCTTGCTGGAAATCCATTGGTTCTCCCCCCCTCACCGAATCACACAATACACTTAATTCTTTTAATGGTTCTAGTTTTAAACCCTACGGTGTTCTTCCCTACATTTTAAGGAAAATCAGTCAACATTGAGGTCAAGGTCTTTGATGCGCCTCTTGACTATAACCTCTTACTTGGACGTAGCTGGATTGATTCCATGCATGCCGCCATGTCAACCCTTTTCCATGTATTACGTTTCCAACTTCAAGGAAAAGTCGTTACGATTGACCAACTGGCCTTTTTAAACTCCAATTCTCGTACTAGAAACGTGTCATTTATCTCAAAGACACCTCCTGGGTACAAGAATGTCGGTGTGGGTCTCCTGAAAGATTCCACTTTAATGGTTACCTTCCCCATACCACCACGCGATATTTCACCTCCTTTTTTCACCTCAATCAACATGATTTCTACCTCCGTTTGCGAAACCCCCGCATCTCATGACTCATGGATAGTACCTGACCTTGGTGATTATCTTCACTATGGCGAACAAATTCCTTTAAGCCCAGTTGAATCTACTTATCAAGCCATTCAATCGGAAACCTCTTCTACTCCTTCTCTTGGTGATTCATCTCCTGATCCATTTCATGTCATCTTTCCTACGGATGAGATGATCATGTCAGTTATGTCTATGGAAGACACTCCATGGGACAATGGACATCATCGTTCCATTCTCTTCCTAGAACAACACACCCTAGAGAGTTACCAATGGATTTCGACTCCATCAACCGTTGTTGTCATTTCCTTTGTTCCCGAGTCAACACACGATGTACTTTATGAAGGGAACCTGAGTAAAATTTCACCCACCATTCCTATTGACATATCCATTAAACCTGGAGTCGTCGAAAATGTTCACATTGGAGCCACATGTTACAATGATGAAGTCGTCACTTATAGAGCTATTTTTCAATAATTTCGTGACGTTTTCGCTTGGCGCTACGAAGAGATGTCGGGTATTGACCTCGATATCATTGTACATGAAATTGAGACCTACCTAGATGCTAAACCCGTTCGGCAAAGACTTCTCCCGGTCCACCCTCGTAAAACTGTCGCTATCAAGATCGAAGTTGAAAAACTTCTTAAAGTCGGCTTTATCTATCCTGTGGCTTTAACCGATTGGGTATCCAATCTTGTTCTGATCAATAAGAAACAAGGCACAATCCGTGTATGTGTCGATTATAGGGATATTAATAAATCTTGTCCTAAGGAAAATTATTCAAACCCTTTCGTTGACCTGATCATCGACGATTGTGTAGGGAGTGAAATATTCTCTTTAATGGACAATTTCTCCGGTTATAATTAGATTAATATTTTTCCCATGGATCAACACAAGACTTCTTTCATCTGTCCTTGGGGTACCTTTGCCTACCGAAAACTGCCTTTCAGTTTAAAGAATGCTGGAGCAAATTTTCAACGTGCTATTTCTTATTCTTTTCATGATATCAAGAACATCGTACAACCATATATTGATGATATATCAGCCCATTCCATGCACCGCCAAGATCACCCGACCCATCTCTGAGCGATTTCCATTCGCTGTCGTTACTATCGTATCCGTTTAAACCCACATAAATTTGTTTTTTGTGTGGATTCCAGCCGAATTCTGGGTTTTATTGTGTCACTTCATGGAATTAGGGTGGAACCTTTGAATGTTGAGGCTATCCTTAATCTACCTCCTCCTTCTACACTTCGCTAGCTCCAAAGTTTGCAAGGAAAGGAAATTTTTTTGCGTCGATTCATCCCCAATTACGTTCAGTTAATGTCATGATTTACTTGACTATTGAAGAAGGGTTACGAGTTTGTATGGGACGAAACTGCCAACAAAGCCTTCAAATCTTTGAAACTTTCCCTAACCCGTACACCACTTCTTTTCCCACCCGATTATAGTCGAGACTATTTCCTCTACCTCACTGTTGTGGACTCTACCATTGCCATGGTTTTAGTCCAAGAAGATGATTCTCACAATGAACACGTAATTTATTATTTGAGTCGAAGTCTCATGACTACCAAGGCCAAATACCTACATGTGGAAAAACTGGCCTTGGTAGCTGTTCAAGCTATCCAACGTTTCCGTCACTATATCCTATAACGCAGGACCACTGTCATTTCGGATTTCAACCCTATGCAGCATATCCTTACGCGCCAATTGCTAGGGGGAAAGTACTCGAAATGGATTGTGATTCTCCAGGAGTTTGACTTAGAGTTTGAACGCGCTAAGTTTAAGAAATCATTGGTTTTTTCCGAACTGATATGTGACCTTCCCTCCAGTGAGACGAAAAACGTGGTAGAGGATTCCTTGCCTGATGAATCCATTTTTATGATCAGTTCTCACGACGCTTGGTATGGAGATATTATCATCTATCTCTAGACTCAAACTTTCCAGCCCAAACTTTCTAGCACAGACCGTCATTGCATATGGTATCAATCCCGTCAATACATCATTCTCGGTGACACTCTTTATTGTCTTGGTGTTGACTCTATTTTCCAATGTTGTCTCACCTATGATGAGGATAAGAAATATTTGAATGACTACCACTCTGGAGCATGTGGTGGTCATATGTCTGGGTATTCCACTGCCTAAAATATCCTATGAGATGGGTACTTCTGGCCTTCTTTGTTTAAAGATTGTATTACCATCATCCAAAAGTTTCATGCTTGTCAAACATATAATAGCTTTTCATATTCAATCATATCATCACTCAATTTGGAATCCCGCAAGCTATCGTTATTGATCACGGTAGCCATTTCGAAACTTCATGATGTCCGATCTTACTGAAAAGTTGGGTCTTCGACATCAAAACTCAACCCTTTATTACCCACGGGCCAATGGCCAGGTTGAAGCGATAAACAAAGGTCTTATCACTATGCTTCGACAGATAATAGGAATTCATAAGACAAGTTGTCACACAATGTTGTTTTCAACATTATGGGCCTATCGGACATCCGTAAAGTCTTCCACGGGGTTTACACCTTTCCAATTAGTGTATGGTATCGAAGTTGTCCTTTCGATTGAATGTGAGATACCATATTTGAAGCTAGTCGTTGAACTTCTTCCCAACACCTCTGCTGAAGAGGAACGTCTATTGTACCTGATGCAATTAGATGAAACCCGTTGGGATGCCATCCTAGTTATTGAAGCTCAAAAAAAGCTTGTAAAATCCCAATACGACAAGCATGTCAAGCCACGTGTTTTCTCTGAAGGTCAACTAGTTCTCCTCTATGAACAAGATCGTGATTTACTAGGGGCCAAAAAATTTGAGGCTATGTGGCGAGGTCCTTATATTGTCAAACAAGTGTTGGAGAAGGGAGCTTATGAGTTAGTGGATTATGATGGAATTCCTTTGAGTGATCCTAGGAATGGGATTTAATTAAAGAAGTACTATGATTAGGCCATATTTGCATGAGTGTTTGTATTTTTATTGTTCATACTATTGTGTGCTACTGTTAGGGTCCTAACCCGCACATAGGTAGATCAATATATTCGGATGTAATAAAGGTCAATATTAATAAGGCCTTTCAATAAAATAGAATAAGGCGGATGTAAGAAGACCTAA
>JZKD02S1637986.1:81059-99442 GCA_000966675.3 Picea glauca
TATGGTTGCATCTCTGATATATTTCTGTTATATTACTAGATATACGCGATATCTCTGTGCATTTCTTTATTATATCTCCGCTCTCATTTCGTGCCGAAAATAATCCGGATCAATGACCATTTCTCTTAAGCACCTCCAAAGATCGAAGGTGAAAATTCCTCCCATTCCCATACCTTTCAACACCAACACTTTCAATGTGACATACACCTTCCGTGGGTGGATGTGACCAAATTTGATGGCTTGGACCCCACTGGTTGGGTAACCCAAATGGAACATTATTTCTCTTTATACGACATCACAGATGACTTGGCCAAACTCTGGTATGGTGTTCTCCATCTAGATCAAGAACGTTGGTAATGGTGGCAATGGAGAAAAACTTCTCATCAAGGGTATATTTCTTGGACCTAATTTGTGACTGAGATTTATGAACACTTTGACATGAACACCAACCATTTGGGCCATTTGACAAAGTTGAAACAATCCGGAACAACATAAGACTTCATAGCTGCCTTTGAGCGCCTGGATTTGTGAACGGAGGGAATGACTGATGCTTTCTTTTGAGATTATTTTATCAATGGCCTCAAGGAGGAGATTTGGGCTCATGTCCTCATGGATCGACCCTTGACTTGGGTGGAGGATACTAAAAGAGATAAAGAAGCACAATAGGTTGTATCATCTCAAAACTGAAAACCCTCCATTATCCCTTTCCCTAAACCCGTCACTCCCACTACTCTCTCCGCCCCATTAAAGATCAAAAAATTGACCAAGGTTGAAATGGTTGAACGCCAACTCAAAGGACTTTGTTATAATTATGATGACAAATATTTCTCGGGCCACAAGTGTAAGGAACAAAAGATTTTTATGGCCATCTCTGAGGATATTTCGAAAGAGGATGTTGAAACTCCCCTTGTGTCTGAGTCACCTGAAATCACTGACATAACCCCTCCCTGAGACCCTCCTAAAGTAGAACCTGTCATTTCCCTCAATGCTCTCACTAGATTTTCCGCTCCCCAAACCCTCAAGTTAATCGGTTACATCAAGCATCAGAAGGTCATCATTCTGGTTGATAGTGGAAGCACCCATAATTTTATTCATCGCCACATTGCCCAAGAAACTCAATGCTACATCCATGCTTTCAACAATTTCCAAATCATGATTGCCAATGGTGGTTCCATGAAATGTGGAGGGCGCTATGAAAATGTGTGTTTCCAAATCGGTGACTACCACCTAAAATCCCATATGTTTCCTATCGACATGGGTGGTTGTGACATTGTGTTGGGTGCCGTTTGGCTAAGAACTTTGGGTCCCATTCTCATGGATTTTAAGGCATTAACCATGCAATTCAACCAGGAAGGCCACCAATATAAATTCCAAGGCATCAATGTTGGTTCACCTAAGGTGATTAGTTCCCATCGCATGGAAAAACTGCTCAAAAAAGGTCATTCTTGTGTCATTGCCCAACTCCATGCCATCCAAGCAACAGAGACACCCCCTGTGCCACATGACCTCCAAGCTCTCCTTTTTAAACATCAAATGGTATTTTCCACTCCCCAAGGACTCCCTCCTTCTCACGGTGTTCATGATCATTCCATTCCCCTTGTACCCGGAAGCCTTCCTCCCAATATCCGTCCATATCGCCACCCCTTTTCACAAAAAAATGAAATTGAGAAAATGGTCCAGGAACTCCTTAATGCAGGCATTATCTGCCCTAGTACGAGCCCTTACTCTTCTCCTATAGTCATGGTCCTAAAGAAAGAATGTTCTTGGAGAATGTGTCCTGACTTCCATGCCCTCAACAAACTGACCATTAAAGACAAATTTCCCATTCCTGTCATTGATGACCTCTTGGATGAATTGAGTGTCACCCAATTCTTTACTAAACTTGATCTTCGCTCTGGCTATCACTAGATATGTATGAAAGAGGAAGACATTCCCAAGACATCCTTTCACACTCATGAGGGCCACTATGAGTTTTTGGTCATGCCCTTTGGCTTGTGTAATTCCCCCTCCACCTTCCAAAGCCTCATGAATCATGTCTTCCACCCCTTTCTCCATCATTTTGTCTTAGTTTTCTTTGATGATATCCTCATCTATAGAAAAACCTGGACAAACCATCTTACTCATGTGGATCAAGTTCTCCATCTCCTCTCCTAGCACCAACTTTTCCTGAAACAATCTAAAGGTGATTTTGGTGCCTCAGAAGTAGAATACTTGGGTCATCTGGTTGGGAAGGATGGCATTAGGGTGGATCCAAAATAGATTGAAGCTATGCAAGACTGGTCGCACCCAAAGATTCTCAAAAGCTTGCATGGATTTCTGGGCTTAACAGGGTATTATCGTAAGTTTGTTAAGAACTACGGAAAGATTGCAGCACCTATCACTGCTCTCCTCAAAAGGAACTTTTTCACTTGGACTCTAGCCACTACTCAAGCTTTTGAAACCTTGAAGACGACCATGTGCACCACTCCGGTTCTGGCCCTTCTTGATTTCACAAAGACCTTTGTGTTGGAATGTGATGCCTCAGGGAAAGGAATCAACATTGTCCTTATGCAAGAGGGTTGACCTTTTGCCTTCACCAGCAAGCAATTGTCTGAAAGGAAGCTGGCCAAACCCATTTATGAAAAGGAAATGTTGGCTATCTGCATGTCGTTGATCTATGGCACCCTTATCTATTGGGGCAATGCTTCCAAATTAAGACCGACCATCAAAGCCTCAAGTACTTTCTGGAACAACGCATTTCCTCCCAGGAGAAACAAAAATGGGTGACTAAACTCTTTAGTTATGATTATGAGATCATTTACAAGAAGGGAAAAGACAATGTAGTGGCAGATGCACTATCCTGAAAATATGAAGAAGAAAGATCCATTTTTTCCCTTTCCTTCATTGTACCCGATTGGCTCCAAGCTGTCTGCCAGGAATGGCTTCAAGATCCCAAAAGTTCGCATATGATCCAGCAATTGCAGACCAAGGCTCCAACTCCCCCAGTGTACTCTTGGCTCTAGGATGAGCTTCGATACAAAGGCTGTTTTCATTTAAGTAAACAATCAAAGCTTAAATCCATGGTAATTTCTGAGCTTCATGCTACACCCACAGCAGGGCACTCAGGGTTCACCAAAACATATGACAGGGTCAAACGTTCTTTTTTCTGGGATGGTATGAAACACGACATCCATAATTTTGTCACTGAATGTGAGGTGTGTCAATGCAACAAGGGAGAAACATTCAAATCTCCGATCACACTACAACCGCTTCCGATTCCACCTGCTATTTGGAAGGATATCTCTATGGAATTTATTACTTGCTTACCCAAAACAGGGAATAAATTATTCATAATGGTGGTTGTGGATCTCCTTTCCAAGTATTCTCATTTCTACGCTCTTCAACACCCATTTACTGCATCCACGGTGGCTCAACTTTTCATGGACCAGGTCTTCAAGCTTCATGGCATGCCACACTCTATTTTTTCTGATCGTGACCCAACTTTCACAAGAAATTTTTGGCAAGAACTGTTTAAGCTACAGGGCACCCAATTACATCTCAGCATAGCTTATCATCCCCATACTGATGGTCAAACGGAAGTTGTCAACAAGTGTTTGGAAACATATCTGAGGTGTTTTTCCTCTAAAAAACAACATTAGTGGGCTCAATGGCTACCCCTAGCCGAATGGTGGTACAACACTTCCTACCATACAACTACTCGCATGACTCCTTTTGAAGCGGTATATGGACAAAAGCCACCTTCATTTCTCTCATACTTACTGGGTACCTCGAAGGTCCAGTCGGTTGACCAAACACTTACAAGTCAAGAGGATATTCTTCGTACCCTTAAAGAGAACTTGGTCATGGCACAAAATCGCATGAAGCAACAAGAAGATCAAGGTTGCTCTGAATGTCAATTTGCAGAAGGGGATCAGGTGTTTCTGCCACTGCAACCATACAAGCAAACTTCCCTCAAGGCCGAGCATTGTCAGAAGATAGCACCCAAATTTTATGGTCCTTATACAGTTCTCAAGCGTGTGGGACAAGTCGCATATCAGTTAGCTCTACCCATTCAGTCAAAGCTACATCCAGTTTTTCATGTTTCATGCTTAAAGAAGGTGATTGAAACTAGGTGCCAAATTCAAACCAACCTTCCTGAGTTAGCTGAAGAAGGATCCATTTGGCTACAACTAGAAGCCATTTTGGACTAGCATGAGCGTCACCTGTGTCAGGGAACCATCAAGGAAGTGCTAGTCCAGTGGAAAAATATGACTCCAACAAATGCCACTTGGGAACCAACTACCATTCTGTAGCAGTTTCCACATCTCAAGCCTTGAGGACAAGGCTATTTTAAGGGGGTGGACATGTTAGGGTCCTAACCCGAACATATGTAGATCAATATATTCGGATGTAATAAAGGTCAATATTAATAAGGCCTTTCAATAAAATAGAATAAGGAGGATGTAAGAAGACCTAATAGAAGCTTCCACTTCTAGAAGGACCTTCCTCTAGATGCTTCTCTTAATAGACATATTTAGTATAAATAAGGGTCAGGGGTATGAAGACCCTAGCTTGGAGATTATTGTAACAGAGCGCTGCTCTATTGGAGGTTTCCCCCTCGAAGAGGCCTATGAACATTTCTTTCTGAATCAAAGTGTTATTTTTGTTGTTGTTCTTATATCATTTTTGTGTTATTGTGGAGATTATGCTGGATATATTACTGTTATTCTACCATTTCTAGCATTTTATCTCTGTTCTGCATATTTATTATATTTGGTATCTTGCATCTACTTTTGTGTTCTTTTTCGTTATTTGGTTTTGACCCCCAACTGATTACCTTGCGTTGTGTTTGGTTTCCATATGTTAGTTCCTTTGTTACCCTACATTGGCTTCGTTGATGGCGCTAGTCGTAGTACTCATAACTTAGCATCTGATGCTTGGGCAATCTATGCACCTACGAACAAGTTAATCAGTCTACACAGTGTCTGCCTCAGTCGTGCAACTAACAATATCGTGGAGTATAGTGCAGTCATCGAATTGTCGACCGATCTTATTTCACTTGGAAATCTGTCACTTTGTTGTACATATTGATTCACAGTTAGTGGTACTACAGTTAAGTAATCTCTATGCTATCTGAATTCCTACTTTGTTACGGGTATATCTACAAATTCGCCTCTTGGAACACTACTTCTATTACATTGAATATCAACATATTCCTAGCTTTCTAAATACATTAATGGATGCATTAGCTAATTATGTGTTAGATAGACATTTGAGACACCTGTAAATCCAACCACAATTCACATTAAAGCAAGTAAGTCGATAGAATCCTCATGTCTATATATAACGATAAAAGTGTTTTCGTTTGAAGACCAAAAATATGAAAATGAGAAGAACTTGGCTTCATATAAAAATTAACATCAAGGATGCTACTCACAGTAGCACACTACTACCCGTGCTACCCTACGAAGTAGTTGGCTAAGTGAACCAAATACGCCCACAGTATGGCGTTGATAACGTCTCATAATCTCATTGATGGAGATGTCTGGGATATCTGTTATCAATCCCTCTAGGTTCTGCTTGAACGCCTCATAATCACCAGCGTCCCATACTGCCACCATGGTTACTTCCCCTCGTCTCTGAATAAGGGATGTACCTGAAGGTTGGTGTGGCCCTACATCTGCATTGTCAAATTTTTTTGATTAGTCATAGGATTGAAATCATAAAAAAATATTTTATATCTCAAAATTCACAAAAACATCATAAAAACAAAATGTATTTCTTACCTAGGTCTCCCCACTGAAATCCCTCAGGTAGAACCAAGTCGGGGTCACCTCTGAAATCCAAACTGATGTATGCATAATAGTCTACCATCAGAATTTGAGGCCTCAACTAGCTAAAAAATACATCATTATACTTCACGATGGGGCTGGCCACATGCCAGGCCATGAGGTCGCACCACCTCTTCATCCTTGGATCTCATGGAGCCGGTATGCCCCACTCTACCTGTAAATGTAAATTGGGGACCCTCTTTAGGAAGAAATACACTAATATAGACCCGTATACAAATTGTTTTAGGTCCCCTTTCTTGCATTTTGTCAGCTGTGTCTTCATGCTACGAAGAACTTCGTCGCTCCAGTTAAAAACCTGAGGTTCCATGCACTCCACTGCATATTGAAAGTAGCTTTGGAGGGCCATGTGAGGAGATACACTCCCCACCATACGTGCAATGGTAAAAATAATATTTCGGAGGGGTAAATCCTGGACACCCCTGATGGAAACTTTTCCCTTGCGTCTCTCTGCCTCGGGATCATAGTATCGACGAAGATACTCACTCATTAGTAGACCACCACCTCTGCCTCCTGTCAAAGTCACATGATATCCATGACGAGATAACCCCGTCAAGAAATAGATATCCTCGATATCTAAGGACAGTGCATGGGCACCCACATGAAACACTTGTTGGTCCACATCCCACATGTGGACTAGGTACTCCAACAACCTCAGTGGGGCCCTCATGCCCTGGATTTTGAAGAACTTCAGTAACCCACACTGTCGTAGAGCATTTATAGTACCCTGGTCATTCAAGGAAATAAAATCATCATCTTTCTGTTCCCTCTCCCTCCACTCCATCATTTTGATTATCAAAAACTTGCATTGGGACAATAAAGGGAAATTAACATCCTCATTTGATGCTTTGAAAAGTTTTTATTGGCTAAATGCGTGTGAAGAAAATTTGATTTTCGGCCGCCGCAGGTGGAGTATTACACACAGTGAAAGGTTTCCACAAGTGAAACATGGGCCACCTATAGAAACCTATGGTTTCTACAGGTCCCGATATAGCTCACTTGCGGCGGCCCCAACACGCACCTACCGGCCTAAAACTCAACTCAAAATTCAATTTTACACCAATAAAAATGAAATTCAATCCATTGAAAAGCAAGAGGATAAGGAGATTACCGTTTTTATGGAAGTCATTCATTGAATGGTCACCCGTACCTCCCGAAATCGATAGCGAAAGTCTGAGGTAAAAATAGGGTTTCTAGGCAAGTTTTGGGCAAAATGTAAATGAAATAGTAAAAAAGAGATTTTACCTATATTTATTTCATTTTTTACTTTTTCTATTAATATTTCATATCATTTTATGCATTTTCTCCAAAACTTAAAGGCCTAATGGTCTCGTGAGTGTTTTGTTTTCTTGCAAATGGAAGAACTAGGATCTTGAACAATGAAATACATATATTTTTCTTGATTTGTTTTTCTATTTGTCACATGTACAAGTACTTTTTAGTGTTTTTCAAAAAAACCTCAAGCCTAGTCTTTGTTCGTTCTCGTGCTCGAAAATCGATGAGAATGCAACCGAGTATACTTTTTATGTCTTTTCGTACTCATCATGGTAACAAGAAGAAAATGAAGCTCGTGGAGTATCCTTTAAGCTCTTTTCAGGCTCCATAAAAAGAAAAGATTGTCGAGCGACCTTGTTCTTTTCATGCTCGTAAAAGTATTTGAAGAAAAATTTTGATGGGAGATAGTTTATCATGTTTTTGGTCTCATCGAACTACTTTATGAAAAAGGAACTGAGAGATTTCTCTTTAAGTGTTTTTCAGATTCTCTAAACATGAAAAACCCCGAGTTTTCTATCTTTGGACTCGTTAAACAAACATCGAAAGACCCATATGGGACCGAACCACTCCTTCTTAGGGTTTGTTAAACATACTTCGAGGGACTCATCCAAAGGATGAACTTACATCAACAAGCATATGTTATCCTCATCAAGCTTGCATAAAAATAAAGACGTACTCACCAAAAATGGTGCAGGAAATTTTGGGAAAGAAATGTGTCTCAGTATTTGTGTTAGTGGCAGTAATAGTCTCTCTTGAACATGACACCCCCCCGAGTTGGGAAATCCATTTGTCATTCATTTGACCTTCTGCAAGTTTGTATCTTGGGTCATCCTTGAGTCAATGCTGCCAAGATCATTGTCGTTTCGTTCATATGTTCAAGAGAAGTCTAAACAAGCCCTCTATCGAGTCGACCATCTGCGGTTATCCATTCCTTCCATGTTGGCCTTCCCTGTGTTAGTTTCAAATCATTTTTACACTTTGATCTACCCTAAATCTGTTACTTATTTTGTGTCATTGATGGGGGATACATCAAGGACCTCTTGTGATGAGTCTTTTTCTATCGACTTCAACTCATCATCTGAGAATAAGACTTAGAAATCATTTAGTAGCTTAGAGCCTGCATTCCTCAATGGTAGGTTTCTTCACTTTCGACAGTGGATTCACATCATTGGTCGACGATTGAGAGATTCTATCAAGTGATCAACTTCAACTCATTCATTCACATTCGATGGATTGTACTAAGGTACCTTGGGAGTCATTGACATTAATGGTGATTTCCCTCGCACTTGTTAACGGTTTTCATCAATGACCAACAATCAAGTGGTTTCTACCATGTTTGACTTCAACACTTGTAATCGCATGGTTAGATTCATACTTACGGACTACGGGATTGAAGACCCTGGATCTCACCATTTTGGTCCAGGTTGCGATAGAGTATTTATGATTTGTATTGACACATAGATCCACTTTGTATATCTCATGGATATGTTCGAATTTGCATTTCCTAGAGAATAGATCCACAGTGTATTCTTGGTGGCTATGTAGAATCTTGACGACATGGATCCACGGTGTATGATTGGTGGCCATGGATGAAATTTATGGTTTAAATCACTAGTAGTCTGAGCATGGGAATTCCTACCTCATAAATGGTATGATGATTATGCAGATGCTTAATTATTTGCAGGTTCCCGATTGGTGCGCTCCTTATTTCTGACACACACACACATTCTACAAAGTATTTTGGCTGTCAGAAATTCCAACCTCATACTTTGGGGGGGATTTTGTTACACATTATTTTGGTCACCTTAGTGATGTGTCTACAAGCATGTATTCGGCCTCTCAAAAGGATCTTTCCCATGAGAAAAGTAACTAGCTTCTTTCTCTACAAGGCTTGTTTTTAGAAGGATGTCGCAGGCTAGTAGTATTATACAGTGCAAAAATGCCTAATTTTTGTAGGCTTCTCTAAACCTAGCCTGTGGATTTTCTGCAGGTTGCTATATAGACAAGGTGTGACAACGTTCTAAAACTAAAAAAAGGAAGAAGTTCATGAAATTTCTAGAAGGAATATTCTAGAATATGAGGTGGCATCCGTGTAGTTGAGATCCTACCCGCCTCTATGATTTGGTGGGATCATATTGATCTCTTTAACCATCTCTCTTTCTCCTATATAATGATGTATTTCTGATGGAAAAGGTTAAGCATTAAGTAAGAAAAAGCATTAAGCAAGAGAAAGTAAGGAGTGATTAAGGTTGAATAGGTTGTGATTTGTGTGAGGTAGTCTAAATCATATACTTGAAGGCTTCATTTCAGCTTATCAAGTTATTGTGGATCATCTTCATGCAAGCTTTGAGCAAGTGTGTGTGTCAAGAGAAAGGTTCACTAAAAGGGAACTTAGCAACATCAAGGTTGTTTGGTTGTATCTTCCACTTTCTCTTCATATAATATAGTAGCATGTTTCTTTCCCATAAAATCGTTCTCATTTTATTACATGATTCCTTGATCACATGTATAAGTCTTCATTGAATATACTATTATTGCTTTCACTTTGGTTCGTTTGTGTTTCATTGCAGGATCAATAGCACAAGAGAACCGAAGTGAATTAGGGACAACAAAGTCATAAGTAAGAAATATTCAAAGGTATGTTACTCATCCATCCCTTAATAGTAGATTCAATGATTAGAGCTTAGGCAAAGCGCCATATCTTGTCTTGTTTTGTTCTAGATCTAGGTGGATCTAGGGATATTAGTTTATGTATGCATTTACCGATATATCCAATAACACTCTTGATGAGAAAAGAAGAACCAGAAGTGTTAGCAGACATCACCACCACTCCCCGAGGCATTCCAATAAGAGAGCACACAAAAACTCAAGTCCATCCCCTGACAGGAAGCACAAGAGGTCTAGGGTGGATGAGTTACAAGGAGAAATGAACAAAATCAAACCTCCTACATTTGATGGTGAGAAAAAGAAGGATGAAGATGCAAAAACATGGTTGTTGGGTATGAGCAAGTATTTTCAATTGCATAATTATTATTCTCATGCAGAAGGTAGAATTTCTATCTATCAACTCAAGGAAAAGGCATCCATATGGTGGGATCAAATTGTGCAGGTGCAACACATTAAAGAGAAAAGTGTTACTTGGAGGGAATTCAAGAAATATTTCAAAAATAAATACTTGACTAAGAGATATTATGACAAGAAAATGAAAGATTTCTTTGAACGCGAGCTTAGGAGTATGAAAATATATGAATATGAGAGAAGGTTTTTAGAGATGCTGAAGTATGTCTCTTTCATCAAGGATGAGACAGTTAATATTCATAGGTATTTGAGTGGATTTCCATCATTCATCAGTGACAAAATACAATATGATGATCCAAAGACATTGGAGGATACCATAAGGTGAGCTAAATGCCTATATGATAAAAAAAAACATGGCCAACTTTCCAAAAATCTTGGGAAGACAAAAATAAATTCAAGGTGGATCAGAGGAAGAAGGGATCTAAGTCACCATTCTTTAGAAATAATCCACAGTGACAACAAACTCCTAGAGAGCCTAGAGCAATTGAAACAGGGGGTCAAAGACCAAGGCATCCACCTATTCAATGTTGGGGTTGTAAAGGGGATCATATGTTCAGAGATTGTCCTCACATAGATGAAAAAGGGAGAACTGTTCACAATGTACAACAAGCTGAAACAATGGAGGACATGGGAATAAATGTGCCAAGGATCTATGCAGCCCTAGACAACAAGCAAGAAGAGTATCAATCTCACATGATTGAAGTGGAAGGTATGATCAACAACCAAACCATTGCTATTTTAGTTGATTCAGAAGCTAGTCATAGTTATATAGATTCTAAGATGGTGGAACGTTTTCATTTTCTAAGAATCAAGCATGGAAAATCTTGGTTGGTGCAGCTGGGTACTGGAGCCAAGAGAAATTTTAATGAGATGGTTAAGTCATGTCTTATGGACATGAATGGACTGAACACAAGGGTGTATTTGAACATCTTGCCTTTAGGTTCCTATGACTATCTAATTGGGATGGATTGGTTGGAACAACATCATGCCATCCTAGACTATCATAACATGGAATTTACTTGCTTGGATGAGGAAGGGACCCTAAGGAAGGTGGAGGGAATTCCTAGGGAAGTAACCATCTGAGAAATTTCAACATTGCAGCTGAAGAAATGTTATAGAAAAGGGTGTCAAATATTTGCAACACATATGGAAAAGAGACCTAAAGATAAGGTGTCAAATTTGGAAGATTATGCAGTCCTAAAAGAGTTTGAAGATGTGTTTAGGGAAGTACCAGGACTACCCCCAAAGAGAGATATTGATTTCTCTATAAATTGAATGAGTACACCAGAGCTGAAGGAATTGCAAATGCAACTTGAAGAGTTTTTGAAGAAGGGGTATATACACCCAAGTGTGTCACCTTGGGGTGCCCCAGTCTTGTTTGTGAAGAAGAAATATGGAACATTAAGATTGTGCATTGATTTCAGATAGTTGAATAAAGTGACTGTTAAGAACAAGTATCCTCTACCAAGGATTGATGATCATTTTGATCAATTGAAGGATGAAAATATATTTTCAAAGATAGATCTCAAGTCAAGATACCATTAGGTAAGGATTAAAGAGGAAGATATCAACAAGATCTCCTTCAAGACAAGGTATGGTCATTATGAGTTCACAGTGGTGCCATTTGGGTTGTCAAATGCACCAGTTGTTTTCATGTGCTTAATGAATGGTGTTTTCCGAGAATATTTAGACAAGTTTGTCATTGTCTTTTTGGATGAAATTATTGTATATTCCAAGTCAAAAGAAGAGCATGATCATCATTTGAGGATGGTGTTGCAAGTGTTAAGGGAGAATTAGTTGTATTCCAAGTTGAACAAGTGCTCATTTTATCAAAAGAAAATTCATTATTTGGGGCATATCATTTCAAAGGATGGGATAGTAGTGGATCCTGAGAAGATAGAAACTATTAGAGATTGGTCAACGCCAAAGAATGTGACAGAGGTCATATCATTCATGGGCCTTGTAGGCTACTATAGGATATTTATTGAAGGATTCTCAAAGATTTCACACTCAATCACTTCCTTGCAAAGAAAGGGTGTGAAGTTTTAGTGGACATTGGATTGTGAAAAGAGTGTCCAACACTTGAAACAATTATTAACAAGTGATCCAATACTAAGGATTGCAGACCCAAATGAAGACTTCATTGTATGCACATATGCATGTAAAGAGGGACTTGGTGGAGTCCTCAGTCAAAATGGGTTTGTTATATGTTATGAATCAAGGAAGTTGAAGGAGCATGAAAGACACTATGCCACTCATGATTTGGAGTTGCAGCCATAGTGCATGCCTTGAGGAAATGGAGACACTAACTCATGGGGATTTTTTTTGAGTTAAAAGCATACCATAATGTTATGAAATATTTATTTGATCAACCAACTCTAAATGCTAGGCAAACCAGATGGTTAGAATTTCTAAGTGAATATGACTTTGATATAAAACATATCAAGGGAAATGAGAACAAAGTGACTTATGCACTCAGCAAAAGAGTACATGAATTGCATGCTACAACCATTAGCATGTACCAATCAGATTTGAAAGATAGAATTATAGAGGCTTCCAAATCAGATTTGCAATACAAGGAATTAGTGGCAAAATTACAACAAGGTATTTTGCAGCAGAAAATTGAAGATTACAAGCTAGATAATGATGAAATTCTCAGGTACAGGGAAATAATTTATTTACCAAATTTCCAAGAGTTGAAAAATATGATATTGAGAGAAATGCATAGTGTTCCTTATGCTAGACACCCAAGATATCATAAAATTATTGCAGCTGTCAAGAACCAATATTATTGGCCAGGCATGAAGAAAGAGGTTGATTTTATTTCTAGATGTTTGGAATGTAAAAATGAGAATAGACACCCAACTGGTTTGATACAACCATTACCCATTCCTAAGTGGAAATGGGAAGTTGTAACAATGGATTCCATCACCAAACTTCCCAGAACAAACAAGAAACATGATTCTATGATGGTAGTGGTGGATAAGCTTACTAAATTTGTCCATTTTGTTCTAGTTAAGCTCACTCACAAGGAAACCAACATTGCTGATGTTTATATGAAGGAAATTTCTAGATTACATGGCATACCGAAGATAATTGTGTCTGACAGAGATCTAAAATTTACCTCAAAATTTTGGAAAGGATTATTTAATGGATTTGGAACAAATTTGAATTTTAGCACAACTTATCATCTAGAATCGGATGGACAAACAGAGAGGGTAAATCAAGTGATTGAAGATATGTTGAGGATGTATGTGATGGATACACCATATAAATTGGAAGACTACCTACACTTGGTAGATTTTGCTTATAACAATGGGTACCAAGCATCTCTAAAGATGAGCCCATTTGAGTCACTTTATGGAAAAAAGTGCAACACACCAGTAAGATGGGATAACCTAGAAGATAGAGCAGTGGTTGGGCCAGATTTGCTAAGGGAAATGGAGGAGCAAATGATTAAAATAAAACAAAATTTAAAGGCTTTCCAAGACATACAGAAAAGCTATGTTGATAAGGGAAGAACTCACAGGGAATTTAAAGTGGGTGATCATGTATTCTTGAAAGTGAAGGCCAACAAAAGTTCCCTGTAATTGGGAAATTGTTCAAAGTTGGCAACTCGCTATTGTGGGCCATTTGAAATCCTAGAGAGGATTGGTCCAGTAGATTATATGATTGAATTTCCTACATCTATGTCTGTTCATAATGTATTCCATGTATCACTACTCAAGAAATATATATACCTGATGCTTATCATGTTATTGACTGGAATGTGATTCAAGTGGAGCAAGAAGGTGCTTTTCAAGTGCATCTGGTATGCATTCTAGATCGGAAAATCAAATATCTCTAGAATCAAGCCATAGGGCTTGTAAAGGTCCAATGGACCTGGTATGGTCTTGAGGACGCTACTTGGGAGCATGAAAATGCAATGTGGGTAGAATACCCGCATCATTTTGAGGATTTTTGAAATTTTGTTGTATATGGGTACATGATGCACTGAGGACAATGCATAAATAAGGGGAGGGGATTGTAATATCCCTAGGCCGAAACTAATTGTAATGTAAATGAAAATGTACTTACGCTGGTGATCTATTTTGATATCATTTTGTATTCACATTTCATGGAATAGTGTGCACTTGTACTGCGCAGTAAAATGATGAAGTGTACAAATTCCTAGATACCGCGCGCAACAATTTGAGTGCACATGATTTTTAGGCCAGGGATCCTTTTGTGTATATGTTGCGTTTTATAGGCTGCTGAGCCAGTTATTATAAGATAGGATGCTTCTGTTTTGATTAGGCCAGAGAACCTAGATGTTAAAGGCTAGTGCACCTATTTTTGTATATGTCTCATAATTAATATAAAATACATCATTACGCGCAGACTGACCACAATAAAAGAGATGGGGGACTAAACTCTACTAGTTAGGAAAAGGGAGGGGGCTAAAAGTTAAGGAAAAGGGATAAGCTAGGGAGCTTAAGACAAAAAGAAATATTATATTAATATTTCTTAAATCATAAAGTATGGATAATTATTTTATCCTAAGTTCTAAAGTTGGGGACAAGTAGGCCAAAGTAGCTCCCAACATGGAAAATGTCAATTTGGGAACATGCATATATGTTGTTGGGACTTAGTTCATTTTCCCATATTTTCCATCATTCTTCCCATCATTCCTTCCATCATTCATTCATCCAGTCAATCATCCATGAGCATGCACACACCCATTGAGCTATCCTTTGTATCTTCATGAATGTACCTGAACCCATATGCATAGCCATTTTTGTGTCGGTGTATCTAGTTAGCTTGGGAGTTGGACTGAAGAAGCAATTTGTTAGGCCCATAGGATATTGAAGAGGTGGGTTGTCAGGCCCATGAGAAATTCTCTAGGTGAGAGAATTGTTGGGGATTGATTTCCTAAAGGTGTTGAACTACAACTACAATGCTATGAGACTTCCTGTCTGACCTATTGTTGAAGCCCAGAAAGGAAGTGGGGCAACCGAAGGACTGTTGTGCAAAGAAGGGGCACACTTCCTGGGTGGGACAGTCATGTGGGGAATGAGGGACTGTAGGTTGTTATTTTGATTTGGCACCTGAGACAAAATCTTTCTTGTTGTCTATGATCCTTTATCCTGGTTAGGAATCCCTTTACCCGGGTGGAGTTTAGTCCATCTCGGGGGTGACTCACTGTTGAGAGTGATGAACATTTTGGTCTAACGCTAGGGGGTTTTTGGAAGGTCTACACGGGTGACATTCTTACCAAGATAAGTTCCAATTGTGTGATAAATTTACATGTTGCATTGTTATTTATGTGCTTATTTTTATGGGTTATCATATGTGCGGTTATAACTATGTTTATTTTTATGGGTATTTCCTGTATATGCTGCATGTATATGTTTACTGTTATTTCAGTGTGAATTCATGCATTTACAGATGTATTTGTATGTTTACATTTTATATATAATGCTTCCGCAAGAGTTATGTGTGTATATATTTTAATTGCATACAGTTCGAAAATTTTATGTGGCATAGCTCAGTTAGGTGTTGGGTATGTTACAGTATGTTCCGCAGAGAGAACGTAAGAGTTCTGTGGCTTAGCATGGTCTGGCATGGATGGTCGGGGATGTTACAGGGAGAAAACTTGAAAGGCTCATATTTCAATCACTAGTGGGTCAAGGAATTCATGACAAGCCTCTCGAATGTCATGTTGACTACGCCAACTTCAAAACCTAATCATTATGCTAGTACAGGTCGTTAGTTGTTCAAAACGTATGAATTCAATCGACGTCATGGTGGTTGTACGTCGGGATATGAAATGAAATGGTCATCACTGGGGAAGGAGGCTTGTACAAAGCCAATCGTGGAGAAAACCTAGCATAATGAAGATTAGTTATGTGAGAATGTGTGGGAGTATTACGATTGTAGCCGAATGCAAGATGATCCTCCCAAAAGTGTTGATGAAAAGACTTCAAGCTGCGAGAGGTGAAGAGAATGGATATTTTAAGCTAAGAGGTCATTGTAATGGTTAGAATTTAGAAAAATTGAGTGAGTTTGATTTCTTAATATGGAGGAGTGAGTATGAAATTCAAGGATGATCTAAAAATGAAGAAGACTTGTAAACTTGGAAATATTTGCAAGTAAAGTTTATGTGTTAAAAGAAAATGGATAAACTTTGCAACACATTATAAAAAGGATTTACTCATTTAAGACACAAATAAACAACAACATAATCAATGAACATAAGCACATAAACAAAACAAATGATAAAGGAGTTCACCCTTCTCTTGGGCTACATCTCCTAGTCCAGCTTCCAATGGATCATTATTATTAATTGCTCAAAGTGCTCAAAAACATGCTTTACAATGCTCAAAATGACTAACAGACTGCTCCAATGGCTTCAGAGCATCCAGAAACCCCTATATGGGCTTTCTTGGCACCTCGTTTGGCCAAAAAATGAAGAAGTTAGGATTCTTGGAAGTCTCCCCTTCAAGCTTGTTGTCTCTGCATCTACAAAATGCACCCCTTCTTCATGCAACCTAGCACACATGAAATTTAAAGTGTGAAAACCCAGCACCGGATGCAACCGCGCCAACGGTCCGAACTGTAGGATGGTTATGGGCATGCCAACCCCTAACCGCCTAGCTCTTGGGCACATGAGGGTCACTATATGACCTCAGGCTAGTAAACAAAACTTAACCATTTCAAAACCCCCCGTGCTCCCGGTTGCAGTCACATGGCGTAACACAAAGGACCATGGGCTACATATTTTAAAAACCCCGCACGCCATTTTACGAAAGGTATGGTTGTATGTAATGGAAATGTGACCGGGGGTTGGGGCTAAGCCCCAACCCGGACCCCCGCGCCGACAATTACATAAATCTAATTCAAATACATATTATAACATATGCTTTATAAGTAACAACGTGTGGGCTAGTGGTAGCCCACACTCTACCAAAGCGCGGAGCCAAAGGGAGGTCTGGGGTTCGACCCCCATGGACCCCATACAATTTTAACAACAACCAATAACCAATACCGAGGTGCCACGTGGCAGCCCATGATAGGGCCACGTGGCACCTTACCATTGACCAAAATGATGCCACGTGTCGCATTCCGATTCGACCACATCTACCAATCAGAATCTGCCACATCACCTCTACCACATCAGCGTATGGACTCTGCCACATTAGCCTGTATGGACTCTGCCACGTCAGCCTGTACAGACTATACAGTCAACGTCCTTTTTTTACCTATTTGACGATTTGAACAGATCATGATATCTCTCGCTCCCGACGTCTGTTTGAGATGAAACGAGTTGTGTTGGGTTGACAACGATGAGGCCTACGCTCTCGTTTGATTTGAAGTGATTCCGGGCACTTTGAATTTTTGAGCAAAATTTGATCCCCTGATCACACCTCTCCATTGGGAAGCTTTTGGACCTCCAAAAGACTATATTCAGTCTATGTGAAGATGAGGGTATAGTTACCTCACCCTTCCAACCTCAATCCACTTGGATTTGCTTGGATTTGTTCCTTTAATACCAACTAGAAGATATTCCACATTTCCTCATTTTGAAGTTCGCATTCTCCTATCAAGGATGGTGTCTTCATGCAGTTCTATAAGATACTCTGGGGAAAAATCATCTATAGAAGGAATCTAAGCATGCTCTCCATGATCATCAATCAACGGAGGCTCATACAACTTCAAATTCTCAACATTAACGACTGCATACATTTTCATATAAGGAGGCAAATCTAAACGAAAGACATTTTTACCAATCTTGTCAATAATCTTGAAAGGACCATATCGAATCGGTTTCAACTTTTTACCTTCTCCTTTAAGCCTCTCCTTACTGATGTAAAGCCAAACTTCATCTCCAACTTGGAAACTGTGATCAACACGATGCTTGTCATGTCTTGTTTTGTACTTGGCCTAACTCTTTTCCAACTGCTCTTGCACCACTTGATGTATCGACTGAATTTGTTCGATGAACTTTTCTGCCCTATCAATGTCATATTGACCATCGATAGAAATATCCTTCCCAAAGATAAAATCTAAAGGAGACTTGGGAAAATAGCCAAAACATGCTTCATATAGCGACATTTGAGTCGAAGAGTGCTTAGCTCGATTGTACGCATGCTGAATGTAGTGTAAATGCTCATCCCAAAGTTTAGGATGCTTGCTGCAATAAGCACGAAGAAGATGCACCAC
>JZKD02S1637986.1:111294-128505 GCA_000966675.3 Picea glauca
TTGTGTTACATTGTTTACAATACAATATACATATAGGAGCCAACGGCATCCAAAACCCTAACCCAATGACCTGGATTAGTCCAAAACCCTAATTCCTTAACTGAAAATAGAAAACCATCGGCAAAAACCATGTGCTGAAAAACCACCTAATATCATGTGGTCCCGGAAATATGTCGACCCAGAAAAAAATAAATTTCGGGGGCGCTGCACCCCCATCTAACCCCCCTGCACGCCCGACGCAGACGCTCTGTCTCGTGCAAAGAATATAACACATACCCAACAAAAACTTCATAACAGATCCAAATTCAGTAAGAGATTTGTTTTTGGTTATAGTACTGTCTGTAGTATTCTTTGTAACAGTTTCATATCAATGCAACAAATATTATGTGCGGGGCACACTCTACAAGGTCGCTCTCTAGAATAAGCCAAAATTCAACAAGGTGTGCCATTTTTTCCATAAATCCTTTTCTGAGAGGTTCCAAGTAGTGACACCTGGAGGAATTGCATAAAAATATTGAAGAACATTGTGTATCAGTTTCATATCTGTATTCATTACGGGTACAAAGTTATGGCTATTTCAAGTTAGTGTTGTTGACTAATCCAAAACTAGTCTTGTGAGACTAAAGAAACATTTGATGAAAATGATAGTCTCTTGTTGTTAAAGTTAAGGAAGGTTTGTAGGTATGTGATCATATACACCAGGGATATTACAAAGTTACAAATCATATTTTGATGATGAAATTGATGAGGGATTTTGGTTGAGGTACAAGTTGGGTACATGGTTGAGACAAGTAGTTGATGAGTTGGCACATACATGAGGTGTATAGATTATGATGTTGGTACATATTGATGAGTACTTGAAACATGATTGGTACATACTTGGTACATGGTTGGTTGCATTTTTTTATTGTATAGGTTGATTACAGATTGTTTGGTACAGGTTGGTGCATGGTTGATGCACTTGTTTATGGTACAGGTTGATTACAGGTTGAGGTACATGTTTATGCATGGTTTATGCATGGTTCAGGTTTATTGGTACATGTTTATAGAGGTATATATCACAGTGATAGTGTGATAGTGGTTCCATCATTCTACTTCTACTTCAGGGCAGTTGGATGGGGCAAGGACAGGTGGTTGTAGCCACGTTTCGGTTCTAGCCGGAGAACATACGGGGTTGTAGCATCCTTCTGGTTGTAGCTAGAGAATTGGGGAGTTAGAGATTCCCTCAGGTTATAGCCTGAGAAAATAGGGGGTTGGAGCCTCCTTCCAGTTGCAGCTGGAAAAAAAAGGAGGTTGGTGCTTCCAATGAATGTAATTCTTCAAGACATATAAGAAAAATAATTCGGTGGTTTTCTCCCGATTTGGGTTTCCACGTAAAACACGGGTGTACTGTGTATGTGTATGTTTGTTGATTTGTTATTTTCTTATTTACTCTACAATTATTGGATGATAATGCTTCATTGATATAACACTTGGATTATATGGTTAAAAAGGATTAAATTGCTCTATTACTGATTCACCCCCCCTGTCAGTAATCCAACAATTGGTATCAGAGCAGGTTCCTTCAGAAATCAGTTTAACCACTGAAAGGTAGATCATGGAGAGTAGTGTATGTGTGTGATTGTTCATTTCTTATTGCTCATTATTTGATAATAATTCTACATTGATATAACACTTGGATTATTTGGAGAAAAAGGATTATAATGACACTATTATTGATTCACCCTCCTCTCAGTAATTCAACAATTGGTATCAGAGAAGGTTCCTTCAAAAACCAGTTTAACCACTGAAAGGTAGATCATGGAGAGTACCAACGCATATAAAAATGAAATACCACACTTTGTTGGACACAAGTATGATTTTTGGAGTATAAGGATGAAGACATATATACAAGAACAGGGGTTTGAAATTTGGCAATCAATTGTAGATGGATACACAGTACCAACGGTTCCACCAACAAATGACAAAGTAGTGACACTTGGTCATAATAATTCCAAAGCTACAAATTCACTTTTGAATGGTCTCAATGAAACAGTATTCACCAAAGTTGTACATTGTAAATCTGCCAAATATATTTGGGACAAGCTTCGAAATATTTATGAAGGAGATACAAAATTCAAAGCAACAAAACTTCAAACTTATAGAGGTCAGTTTGAACAACTAAAAATGAAGGAATATGAGAATGTTTCATCCTACTTCTTAAGAGTTGACGAAATAATGAATGCAATCATAGGATTGGGAGAAGAAATCGAAGAATATGTAATTTTTCAAAAGGTACTAGGATCTCTTCCTATGAGATTCAACCCTAAGATATCAACACTAGAAGAAAGATCGGATCTGAACTCAATAAGCATGCAAGAACTACATGGAATCTTCATAGCATATGAAATGAGAATTGAACAGGAAAATCCAGATGTAAAAGAAGCAACCTTCAAAGCATCCAAAATATCAAAGAAAAATAAAAAGGAACAAGAAGAATATAGCAACAACAGCGACGTCTCGGAAGATGATGAAGAAGTGGCCAAATTCGTAAAAAAACTAAACAAGGGAACCAATGGTAGGTATAGAGGTAATCTTCCTTTAATTTTTTTTAATTGTGATGGTATTGGTCATTTTTCTAACAAATGTCCTCATAAGAAAAAGAGAAATGATGAAGGTTACTCAAAAGACAAACACACATATAAGGTAAAATAACTACAAAGAAAGATTTCAAGAAAAGCTTATGCATGAAAGAAGACATCTCATCATCAGATGAAGATGAAATCAGTGACAGTGAGACAAAGAAGACTCCGAAGAAGAATATTAAGAAGCCAAAGAAGGATATGAAGAAGTCGTAGACAAAATTGAAGAGGTATAAGTTGACTATCGAGAAGAATTAATGTGTGCCATAGACGTTATCATAAGAGAAAAGAAGAAAAACAAGAAACTACAAGCATAACTAGACAAGAAAAAGGACACTCGAGAACTAGAACAAATGATCACAAGATTGAAGGTTCAAATAGAAGAAGATAAAATAATTGAATAAGCACTCAAAGAACAAATAGAAGAAAAGGACAAGATCATTGGAAAATTGGAAGCAAATATTGTCACACTAATAAAGGATATTCAAAAGAAAAATATGCAGATAGCTCAAAAATTCTAGATGACATTATCAATAGTAAAAAATCTCATCTTGACAAGTCTGGACTTGGATACAATCAGACAGAAAAGGGATCAAGCTCCAAAACAACAGAGCAAGAAAAAAATCCAAAAATCTATGCATAAACAATCAAAGGGGATAGGAAGATGTACAAGGAAGATTACATGGACACTCCTTCACCGAGAAGATTCTGATTTCAGAATCAACGACAGACAAATAGGCCTCAATAAGAAGATGGATTCATAAGAGCACATTCTTTCAGAAGATCTTCAACTCCCAGGTATCAAACTATATTTTTTTGTTTATGTTATGCATGTAATAATTTTGGACAAAAAGTTGTGAATTGCAGAGCTAACAATAGGAACAATAACAACTTTGAGAGTCATACACAAAGGTGTTACCCAAGAAGACCTAGTGAAACACAAAGAAGAAGTTACAACAGGTTTGAATCTTTGAGCACTGAAGTGGAATGTTACAAATGTAACAATATTGGACACGTGGCCAAAAATTGCAGAATGACAATCCCTCCTAAATAACCTCAACAGAATAACAAAAATGACAGACAAGAACCTCAGAAAACGACATGGATAAGAAAGCAAGATCAGTATAGCAATGAAGAATGCACAGTCGTTCTACAAGATAAGTAGAAGAAACATGGTTGGTATGTTGACAATGGGTGTTCAAAACACATGACAGGTGATAGAGACAAATTTCTTACATTATGAAAGGAAAGAAATGGATCAATCTCCTTTGGAAATGATAATTCATCCAAAATCGTTGGAGAAGGCACAGTTCAAATTGGGAATAAGAATAAAAAGACACAAAATGTTCTACTGGTAGAAGATATGAAACATAATCTTTTAAGTGTGAGTCAAATGTGTGACCAATGTCATAAAGTTACTTTCGATTCACAAAAGTGTGAGATAGGAAGAGAAGGTTCAGGAAAATTGGTCGGTACAACTGCAATAACTTCAAACAACATATATGTGTTAAGTGAAATTGGAAATGAAAAGTGTTATCTAGGAAAGGAATATGAAATTTGGCTATGGCACAAAAGAATGGGTCACATGCATTTTGATAACCTTGTCAAATTCAACAAAAGAGAAGTAGTAAGAGAAATGCCCCAAATCACGAAACCAACCAACACTTTATGCAAGCATTGTCAACAAGGAAAGAAAACAAAGAACAAGTTCAAATCAAAGTAATATTCAACAACAAGACCACTGGAAATTGTGCATACTGATCTAGTTGGACCAACTACAACAAAGGGCTTAAAAGTTGAGAGACACTTTATGTTATTAATTGATGATTATACAAGAATGATTGCAGTTTTCTTTCTCAAGAACAAGTCAGAAGATTTTGAAAAATTCAAGATCTACAAGGAAATGGTTGAAAATGAGATGGATTCAAGAATCAAATGCTTGAGATTTGATAATGGAGGAGAGTTCACTTCAAATTAATTTATGTACTACTGCAACATTCATGGAATAAAAAGACAATTCTCCGTTGCTAGGACACCTCAACAGAATGGAGTTGTTGAAAGAAAAAACAGGACAATACATGAAATGGCTTGAATAATGCTAATGGGTTCCAAATTGACAGATATATTTTGGAAATAGATAGTGCATACAATATTTCACATTCAAAACATAGTAATGCTCAGAAACAATGTTGATAAAACTCCCTACGAGCTATGGAAAGGAAGACCAACAAATGTGAAGCACTTCAGAGTTTTTGGAAGCAAATGCTACATCAAAAGAGAAGATGGTAGAATGAGAAAGTTTGATTCTCATGTGGACAAAGGAGTACTTGTTGGTTAATAAAGTACAAGGAAAGAATACAAGTATTACAATCTAATATTCAACAAAGTTGTGGAAAGCATCAATGTAAAAATTGATGAAACATGCAGACTAGAATCAAATGAAGAAAAAAACAAATCAATGGAACAACTTTTCAAATAAGAAGAAGCAGAAGATGAAGTATAAGAGGAATATGAAGAGAATATGATAGAAACAGAAGAGAAAGTTCAGCAAGTATATCCAAAGACACCTAGCAAATGAATACAAAAGAATCATGCTTCAGATCAGATTATTGGAAACAAATATGTAGGAGTTGAGACTAGAAGAAAAATCCATTCACCGGAACAAACACACCTAGCACTCTTATCTACAATTGAACCAAAATGTTTTGAAGAAGCCAACAAGGATGAATTTTGGAATAAGGCCATGAATGAAGAATTGGATCAAATAGACAAAAATGACACTTGGGAACCGGTTCCAAGACCAAGGAATAAGAATGTGATCGACACAAAATGGGTTTTCAGGAATAAATTAAATGAAGATGGACAATTTACAAGGAACAAAGCTAGATTGGTATGTACAAGGAACAAATCTAGATTGGTATGTAAAGGATATGCACAGATTGAAGGAATCAACTTTGAAGAGACATTTACCCCAGTTGCCAGAATGGAAGCAATCTGTTTACTTTTAGCCTATGCATGCTCCAAAAATGTTAAAGTATATCAGATGGACGTAAAATCATATTTTCTGAATTCAGAACTTGAAGAAAATGTCTACATTGAACAACCAAAAGGATTTCAGTTGTTAGAGAATGCAGATTATGTGTGTAAATTAAAGAAGGCCTTGTATGGACTAAAACAAGCTCCTAGAGCATGGTACTCTAGACTGGATAAGTATCTGCAACATGCAGGGTTTAGAAAACGAAGTGCAGACAACAACCTTTACATCAAGGTAAGTGAAGGTAATATTTTATTAATTGAAGTTTATGTTGATGATATTAATTTTTGTAGTGATGATGATAAGTTAAGCCATAAATTTACAAAAGATATGTAGAATGAATTTGAAATATCGTTACGTGGACAACTATCCTTCTTTTTGGGACTTCAGATACGTTAAATAAACCAAGGAATATTTACTTCTCAAACCAAGTATATCATAGACATGCTAAATAAGTTCGGAATGGAAGATTGGAAACTAGTTATCACTCCCATGCAAACCAGTTGCAAGTTGAGCAAAGATGATGATTCGAAGTCTACAAATTAGAGGCAATACAGGTCAATTATTGGCAACCTACTATATGTGACAACATCTATACCATATGTAATGCATGCAATTGGACAGGTGGCATGATTTCAAGCAGCACCAAAGGAGTCACATATGTTAGCAATGAAGAGTATTTTCAGATATCTCAAAGGAACAAAAGAGTTTGGATTATGGTATCCAAAACGAAAGGATCTATTTCTTATTGCCTACACATATGCATATTGGGCATGTTGTATTGATGACCGACGAAGCACTAGTGGAGCAACGTTCTACTTGGGTGAGTGTTTAGTATCATGTCTAAGAAATAAACAATCATCAGTATATTTATCTACATTCAAGGTAGAGTATATTGCAGCAACATCATGTTGTACACAGGTTGAGTATGATGAGCCCATTCCAATATATTGTGATAATACAAGCGCCATCAATATCTTGAAGAACTCGATGATGCACTCCAAGATGAAGCACATTCCAATAAAGTGTCACTTTCTATGGAGCAGGTTGTAGAAAAGAACATCAGAGTTGAGTATGTGGGCACAAAAGAACAAGTGGAAGACATCTTCACAAAACCAATTCCATAGGAATCCTTTGAATATCTTCACTAGAGACTTGGAGTTATTTCTACTCCAAAATGAATTCTTTTTGAATGATTATCTTATATGTCTTAGATTTACATGAGGAAGAACCGTAAGAGGACAATTCAGTCAGGGGGAGCAACCTTGGATGGAAATATACCTTTGCCATTGATAACAAAGGGGGAGAGATTTATCAGATGCAGAGGATAGAGACATGGTTATAGGGGGAGAGATTTATCATATGCAAAGGATAGAGGCATGGTTTCAGGGGGAGAATATTTATCAGATACAGAGGACAGAGGCATGGTTCTAGGGGGAGCTGATTTATTAGATACAGAAGATAGAGGCATGGTTCCAGGGGGAGCATGAATGATATCATTTCAGTGTTTCATCAGAGTGTTGCCATCAATGCCAAAGGGGGAGATTGTTGATTAAGGTTGGTTGTCATTGATGTCAACCCTTGAAGAAAGCCCTGTATCACAAAGTTTGGGTAATGGACTGTTATCACTGAAATTTCATCCGCAAATGGTTACAGGAACCCATCATCTTAAAACAAATATGAGTTCATCCATGGACCAAAATTACCAAAAAAACATTTCCAAAAGGTCCAAAACTATAGAACCAGTTATAAAATCAAGATGGGCTATGACTATAAAGGGTGCGCGTGCACATGCACCATCAAGAAACACAGGAAAATCACACATGTGCACGATGCACGAATGCAGATGCTAAAAGCCATGCACACCTGAGAATGATGCATTTATGATGTTGGTCATCCTCCCACCCACTTCTGGTTCAACTTCCAAGTCGATTTTACATCCAAATCTTGGCTGGATCCAGCTGGGTGGCTGGTTAAAGACCTAAAGGTGCCCTAAACAACCCCTTTTCACACTAAAATATGGTTGCACAATACCTCAAAGTGGTGCTATAAAACAAGGCCATGGGTGCACTACATTTTCAAGGAATTCATTTGCAAGGTTATGTTGCTGTTATTCTCTTGGGGAAACCTCTTTTCTCGTCAAGAGCATACTAGCACCATTCCATTTGGGCAATCCACATCACCTTTTGAGTGGGTTATCTTGGGATTCTTTTACCATTTCTTTCAAGTTTTCAAGTTGTAAGAAGAGCTCAATCTTGGGGGTCCAAGAGCCCTCCCTTGGTGGAAGAAGGGACCCAAAGTCCCCTTTCTCTTTGGTGTTTTCTTTTCACTAATATAATCCTTTCCATTGGTGACATGAGCCTTGCTTGTTTCTTGTTCTTTTGTCCTTATGCACAATAGTTTAATTGTTTTTTTTTTCCTTCCTAGTTTAATTCTTAGCTTAGTCTTTTATGTTTATTATTCTAACCCTTTCCTTTACTATTGTCTTACTTAGCTAACCCAACTAAGATTGTAAGCACCTCTGTTTTTCTCATTTAGGTGACAAAAGAGGCACAACATATTGGCGAATCCATTGGGGAGAGGTATCAATTTCCTACCCCACTTGGGTTATTTTAGCTCTTCTTTTACTTATTTAACCTGTAGGTACCATAACCGGCCCAAGATGACCTGAAAAATATCAAATTCAAAGCTGAGTTGAAAGAATTCCATCTGAAATTTTCTTCACGACTGTGTGATAGTTGTGCACAGGTTTATTGGCCCACAGTGGTGCATCGTGCACATGTGCGCCAAAATCACTGCATTACTCAGCGCCTTCTGCGCACCTGCACTCAAAAATATTTTTTAGTTCGCGCATTGGTGCTCAGAACACCTCTGCCCATTCTGAAACCCGCGCACCTGTGAAAAAAAACACACATTGTAAGATTTGTTTATGATCCGTTGAAGGCCCAGAGCCTTCTAAAAGATGATTCCATGGATGTTGTAATCTGCACCATACTTACATTCCCTCTCATATAAAGGGATTAGTCAAAACACATAGGCACTTAGGGGTTAAAAATCATTATTTTTCCTCTGTTTTCTTTTTATTTCACCACATGGACGAATTTCTTTGACTAAAAGTTGGAATCATTCTACATCACATATAAAACTTGCATTGGGACTAGAAATTGGATATCAAACGTTGAGTATGCTCTTCTCTCATGCTCCAAAGCGATCTTGAGAATCAAAAAGAGGTTGAAAGACAATTTCATCTCCCTTAAAAGGATAAAATATTTAGGAGAGGACAATAGCCCCCCCTCGGGACTCCTCTTAGTTTATTTTTCGAAACACATATCAAGATTGTAACAAGCCCATACATGACCACATGCTACAAAGATAGGATAGTGTTGAAATTTACTTTCTTATATTAAATCACTAGGGAAGTTTAAAGGTTTTTTAACAGGCCCATACATGCCCACATGCTACAAAGATAGGATAGTGTTGAAATTTACTTTCTTAGATTAAATCACTAGGGAAGTTTAAAGGTTTTGTAATGGGCCCATACATGCCCAAATGATCAAAATCTAGGATAGTTTCAAAGTTTTCTTAGATTAAATCACATTAGGGAGTTAAATGAATAGTAAAGGACCCACATGTCCACATGCTAGCTTCCTAGGGACTTTTGAATTCCACAAGGTTGTACCAGTGACATTTAGTTAAATAGGTAATCAAAGACTTGTAAGGACCAAGCGAAGTCCACATGAAGCAAGGTGACAACTAATTCATTAAAAAATTGGCACAGTTTCACTCATTCACACACAAAAGTCACTTCTCACTCACATTGTTTTCATCTCGAAACATGGAGGTTGAAGTAAGTTTCCTCCAAAGGGATTCCAAAACACCCCACCCTTTTCCTAATGAAACTATCCACTCCCACTTAATTTCAACGAGATTGGTTCACACCCCCAATCTCTCAAACAACCACATCTAAATTTTTTCTAAAAACTCACTAAGTTTTCCTCCACAGGAGGTGCCAAAAGAAATATTTTAGTCTAGGTAGGATTTTGGGGATGGGCATCCAAATAAATCCCCGTTATATGGTTCTCACATTTTCAAAACAATAGAAGTTGTCAAATAGGGAACCTTAAATCCTCCAAGTCAAGTGTTCCTAACACCATAAGGCAGGGAGATACCTGTGAAGGGTTGAAGGCCGAGGTTCGGTTTTTTTGTGTGTCCCCCCTTAAGGCACCCACCTCTTGGAAAAGATCTATCTCATGACCCATTTCTTAGGATAAAAATCTAAATTCCACACTTTGACCGATGTACCTAGTGACCAAAGTTTAGGACATCTACCCAAGTGGCAATTGTGGGCTACAATTGCACCTTGATCGGATTTTGTGTGGCTATTGAGAAATATCACCAGTTCTTTCAGGATATGCCCCCTCTACCCCTCATTATAACTGATTTCTTCATCCTTCACTAGTTTAACTTCCAGTGGCTTCAGACCCCACTATGGAGTGCTATTGGAAGGTCCAGTGCTATTTTGAGAGGAAGGACATTACGTCTTTTAGGACACGAGATTTTTTTTCTTTGTTTCCCCACACGGATAAAATAAACCTATCCACATATATGCTTTTTTATCAAAGCACTTTATGTATGATTCCCTTCTGATTACATTTGATTTGGATATATATCGTGTAAAGTTAAAAAATTACAGCAAAGGCTCTTGTTTATTTATTGCTCTCACCACCATTCACGCACATTCACTCAGCTAGTCGGACATCATAGGGGACCCACAGAACCCCTGTCATTCCAGACGCTTGCTAAATATCCCTCTTATTCTAGGGGGAGTTCCTAATCTTTCCAACTCATCGGCTCCAACTTCTCACACTCCTGTGAGTGCCACTATCTTGGGATTAGCTTTGCTTGGTTCCACCTTGCTTGGGTCCAATTTCCAAGGTCCACCTTCCAGTCTCTCTCCTTTACATGAAAGTGGGGGGAAAACTTACTCTCAAGGGGGAAGTACAAACCCACCTAGTCCCCTCCAAGGGTCAAGTACTCAGAACACTCACACTATGGCTGGAACTAATCCTACGCCACCACCCCATATGCCATATTTAGCTTCCCTCAACATACCGAATCTGACTAAAATCACCAATGATCCCATATTGCACAACCCCACATGGCTTGCAATGCCTACCAAACTCCCTTCAGACATCCCCAAGTTTGAAGTAAAAGTAGGAGATGATCTTTCCAACCATATCATGACATTTCACCTATGGTGTTCTTCGAACAACATCATGGATGATTCCATCTAATTGAGGTTATTTCTTTGTACACTCACTGGCCCATCTGCCAAATGGTATGATGAAGAAGAATCTGGGTCCCACATGACTTTTGAATCCTTGGACAAATCATTTTTGACCTTCTTTCAATTACCTGTTCATCATGACAATGGCCTTGAACTACTCTCAGATTTCAAACAAACCACCTCTACACATATTTCCGACCACATCCATGAATGGTGCTGGTGACATAGCCTCTACAAGGCCGACGCTACCCCCTAACAGTGTCTCAATTGGTTCCTCAAATCACTTGTTTCCCTCCTTGCCAAATATGTGGCTGCCACCTTCCCCTAGATTGAAGAAGAATCCATTAGCAAGACCCAATAATTCAAACTCATCTACGCCTAGTCCGGATACCTATACACGGTACTCTCGAATGCACCAAGACCTGTGCCATTTGGTGAAGACAAACCTAGGATGTATCACACTAAAAACGGAATGATTGGTAAATCAACACACCACAATCCACTGCCACAGCAACCAGCCATGTATGGCACACCTCAATATCCGCCAGCATATGGAGGAATCCCTTATTATCCTCCTCCCCCTTATCAACAACCATACCCTATTTCCCTGCCTCCACCCATAAGTGGACCCCCGCTGACACCCCTAAACCACCCACCTATCCAACCAAGTGTCGGTACTCCCTCTATCTTAGCCTATACCCTAAGCACTAGTGAAAGCACCACGCCCTCCTATGTACCTTATGGAACATTGCCTCAACATAATTCGTACTTTCTATTTTTTGCCCCCCCACAGCCTATGGATCCACCACAAGGACCCCCACATGCTGGGTTAATTTTGTTCAACCCTCTCCCATTCAACAATATCAAAATTTTGAATAGCTGAACATGACAAATCCACCCCATCAATTGAACAATACCAGAAAGAAAGGAAAAAATCGGAACAATAAAAATCCGGGACCAGGAGGAAACTAGAACCAACCCCAGTAGAACCAGTCTGCCGAGGGCAACCAAAACCAGGGGAATCAAAACCCCCAAGGGGGAAACACTAATAAACATCAAGGAAGGAACAACAACAATGTTATGACCACTTTCCCTTGTGCCCTTTGCAATGAGTTTGGTCACTATACTCACCATTGCCCCCAAATTGCTGACTTTAAGCAGATGAAAGATTCTGTGAATGGACCACGTCCCTCAGCACCACCTGCACCTCAGCAAGCCCCACAACCATATGTGCAACACCCCCCCAGCTGTAGTACAAAACCCCATCCCACACCAAGGAGTGATAAATACCCAACCAGACATGCAACCTACCCCACCAAAGTTGGGACAATATCCCAATATGGGCACCTCTGTCGATTGCACTATCCTCCTTACCAGTGAGGAAGAAGTCCTTCTACAAATGCGTAGTCGTCAGTATAGCACACCCTCTGAATTTTCACCCACCACCTCAGAAGAAATTCCAGTCACAATCGGACCCGCTCTCATAATTCCTCGCCCTAATACTGAAACCCCCCTTCGTATTCCTTGCATCCCAATGTGCAGGAATGTCCACAATCCTTGATCTAGGGAAGCTCATAATTACAATTTGGTCGATGACTTGGCATAATCTATGGCTGCCATGTCAGTCTTAGAAGTCCTTCAAACTTGTCCACCCAGCGGAAGTCCTTAATTTCCACCCTGGGAGCAGTCGACCCTGTCGATACTCGACTCATCACATTTGACCTCGACAGCGGAGAACCTTGCTTCCCCACTCTTATTGCTTTTCAAATTCCTGTAAAAATTCGGAACATTACAGTTCACCGATGCATCATTGATGAAGGGGCATCCACCTGTATCATGTCCAAATACGTATGGCAGAAACTTGGCTCCCTCGAACTCATACCATATGCCATTACCTTAAGATCCTACAATGGCAGACCCTCATCCCCCAAAGGAATCTTGCAACATGTTCCTGTCGAGCTCGGGGGAAAAACTATTCTAATTGACATTGAGGTTATCGATGCCCCGCTTGACTAGAATATCTTGTTTGGTCGTAGCTACATGTACGCTATGAAGACTGTCGCCTCTTCTGTGTTCCAAACCATGATGTTTCCCCATAATGGAAAGATCATTACCATCGATCAAGTATCACATTACGAGCCTAACCCTTCATCCAACATTGATAACATCCTCCCTTTTATCCACACTAATCCTGATGCCTATCCACTCATTGAGATGGGCCCCAGAATCTTCAAGACCCATCCTTGCTAGGGACATACCACAGAGCACCACCGCCTCTCCATCCCTCAGCACAAGTATGTGTTGTATCCTCCAACGGAGCAACAACTGAAACTAACCTCCCTCCCAATGAGGCCTCTTTCATCCATGACATCGCACTAGTCACAGACCTTCTCCTTCAGGAATCCCCTGAAAATAATTCAGCTTGACATGTTCCTGATCTTCCCCAGGGATAGATCCCAGTTTGGGAAACAGTCCCCCAAGACATTACCCAAATCCTTTTATTTTACCCCCCACCAGGTGTAAAAGATTTTCAGGTCACTGCAATGCTTACCCTTCCTAATATGGTGCTGACAATCCCAATTTTTTATTTACATCCACCTGAGATGGTTCCTCAACCATCCCTCCCTCCCCAAACAGAAGGAATCTCGATGCAAATTCCCATACTCACTCCCACCATAACCCCAACACCCCCACTCACTAACCCCCCTACTACAGATGGGGGTAGGAGAAAGAAGAAGGAGCCCACAGCTCCACTTCCTCCATGTGTCCAACCTCCTTGCGCGCTATGCGAGAAAGACGGACACCCCACCAAAAAATGCCCATCTCTTCCCGAGTTATGTAATGTCATCCAACTCCCTTGAGCACCACCACCGCTCGTTGCTTCCTCCAATATTGCCACTATCTCACAGAACACAAGTAACAAAGGATTGCGAACCAAATTCGCATGCGCCATTTGTTTAGAATATGGCCATTACACACACCACTGTCCAACATTACCTTAATTCCGACAGACACTAACAGCTGTACGCCAGAGCTTTCAGAAAACACCCACCCCAACTCCTGTCACCAACATTCATTATGTCACAGCCTCAGTCAATGAACGCATGAGATGTCCTTGCTCTCTATGTGAATCACTTGATCATTTCACATATCAATGTCTTATGACCATTGAATACAGACGTCATCAACTAGCCCCTATTCAAAATCATACCCCCCCAACAGACCCGATAAATGCCCTTACCCCATCAATTGATATGGTTCATATCTTCCCACCAGGACCTGAGGAAATCCCTTCTCCCCCATGGTTCCTAGATGATTTATATGAGGAGTTACCCCTAAATACCCCCATTTCTCCAATTCATTTCCCCACAAACATTCTACGCCCAACTACCATTTTTAACCCACAATATCTGGACATTTAGTTTATGTCGAGTGAGCCATCACAATCCCCCTCCATTAGTCCCCCTACATCTTTATCAGAAGGAGACAACACCATATTGAAATTCATCGAGGTCACTCCTCTCGATCCCCTATATTCACGCCAGTTTCATTGTGATGAAGATATCCTTGAGAAGTTAACTACCCCCGATTACCCATGGGATGCGCTCCACCACAAAGCACTCTTTCTTTCATAGGAAGCCTTCACACCTCCTAACCAAAACCCCATATATGCAATCGAAACCAAATATTTTCTCCCATCAGGGCATATAGATTGGTTCAATAACTCTATCCCTTCCCCCGACTCTTTCGAGGAAGGTAATATGGCCAATATATCCCCAACCATCAAAATAGATATTTCCATCAAATCTGGGATTATCAAGGAAATCACCATTGGAGCTGCATGTTCTCCTGAAGAACTCACTTCCTACAAAGCCCTCTTCCAAGAATACCGGGACATTTTCACCTGGTCATACATAGAGATGCCTGACCTTGATCCCTCTATTGTCAAACATCGCATAGACACATGGCCTGATATCACACCCGTCATCCAAAAACAACGACCACTACAACCAACCAAAGTAGAGGCCATCAAATTTGAGATTGACAAACTACGCGCTGCAGGGCTCATTTACCCCATAGCCTATACATCATGGGTCTCCAACCCTGTCCTTGTTAACAAAAAATAGGGCACTATCCGTGTCTATACGGACTTCCGTGACCTCAATCATGCCTATCCCAAAGACAACTTTCCAACACCCTTCATTGACCAAATAATCGATGATTGCACAGGTCACGAGGCTTTGTCCTTCATGGACAATTTCTCTGGTTACAACCAAATCCAAATTCACCTCGCCAATCAATACAAAATCACATTCATGATCCCTTGGGGCACCTTTGTGTATCGTGTCATGCCATTCAGCCTCAAGAATTCCAATGCCACTTTCCAACGGGCCATGACATACATTTTTCACGATCTAGCTCATATCATCCTCGCATACTTAGACGACCTCACCGCTCGATCTAAGAAATGCACTTAGCATCTCGATGATCTATGAATCATCTTCCACATGTGTCATCAGTACAATAACCACTTGAATCCTCTCAAGTGCGTATTCTACATCACTACTGGGTGCCTTCTTGGGTTCATAGTTTCCAAATGTTGCATTATTGTGGACCCCCTCAAAGTCCAAGCCATCACAAAAATTCCATCCGCATGAAATTTACGCCAACTACAGAGCCTTCAAGGCAAATCCAAATTTTTACGATGCTTTGTCCCAGATTACGCTACCCACACACATGGCTTCCTTCGCTTACTTCATCACGACATCCCATTTCAATGGGATAAACATGCCCAAACCTCTTTTGACGATCTCAAAGAAGCTCTCTCCAATGCCCCGTTGATTAGTCCATCTGACTATAACTGCGATTATCTCCTCTACATATCAGCCTCAGCCATTTCAGTAGCAGGAGTGCTCATCCAAATAGGGGATGATTCCCGTGAGCATGTGATTTACTACATTAGTAAAAACCTTTCAGGAACACCCTTGAAGTACAATCACAAAGAAAATATAGCCCTCGCAGTTGTCCTCGCAGTCTAGAAATTGCGCCATTACATTCTTCTTTGAACTACCAAAGTCATCACAGATTCCAACCCCATGAAATACTTGCTCAGTCATCGACAAATTAACGGTAAATTTGCTCGATGGATTGTCATCCTTCAGGAATACGATCTCGAATTTTCAACACCCAAGAGTAAGAAAGCCCTCATCCTTGCCGAACTTATCATGAATTTTCCCTCTGACACTACCAGTCCACCGGTCAATACCAACCTCCCTGATGAACATCTTTTTTTATCCCCTCAGATGACCCTTGGTATGGTGATCTTCTTGTCTATCTCTAAACACAAAAATTTAGAAACCACCTCTCCAGAGATGATCGTCGTCCTATTCGTCACCAGGCAAATCTCTATCTCCTCATTACGGACATCTTATATCAACGAGGAATCGACACCATACTCCATTGATGCTTAACCATTGACGAGGTCGACAGAGTCTTGAACGACTGCCACAACGACGCTTGCAGAGGCCATCTCTCAGGACTGTCCACCACTCAGAAAATCATCCATGCAGGTTACTTTTGGCCTACATTATTTCACGACTGCATCGATGTCATGAAACGATGTGACAAATTCCAGCCTTACGCCAACAAAGCACACACACCACCTTCTCTTTTACACTCAGTCATCACCGCTGGTACCTTTGCAAATTGGGCATCGACTTCATGATTTGCAACCCTACATCCAACAATGGACACAAAAACATAGTCATTGCAGTTGATTACTTTACCAAGTGGGCTGAAGCCATGCCTACCTTCAACAACACCATTGAAACAACAACATGTTTTTTCTTTAACCACGTCATATCCCTTTTTGGAGTACCACTCCAACTAGTCTATGATCACGAGAAACATTTCGAGAATGAGATTTTCATGGAACTCTCATCCCGGTTAGGCTTCTCCCATGAGTTTTCCTCACCATATTACCCTCAGTCCAATGGACAGGTAGAAGAAGTTAACAAGGTCTTAAAAGCCATGTTGCAATGCATGGTTAACAAACATAAAATGAATTGGCATCATATGTTATTTTCTGTGCTCTGGGCTTATCGCATAGTAGCCAAAACTGCCACTAGTTTCACACCTTTTCATCTAGTCCACGGTGTTAACTACCAAAAACGCACCAGCATTTTTGAAGGAAATATGCCTAACCTTGTAGGGAAATTTTGATTAGCTTCCCTAGCTCCAAATCCAAATCTGATTGCATCATTGGAAAG
>JZKD02S1637997.1:29519-40345 GCA_000966675.3 Picea glauca
TTTTTGTTTTGTAAAACTCGGTATCGTGACAGACAATCTATGGGAAACAAGTTATAATGATTCAGAACTTTTCTGTATCTCAAAATTATTAAACATAACAGAACTTCACTGAGTCTTTCAAAGAAAGTCAATTTTCTTGAATTGTCTCTCCTCCGACTAATAATGATGTCCTTTTTTCTGAAGTAACTTTCTCTTTTGATTCATAAAGACATATCCGCAATAAAGAAGTTAAGTCCAATGAGTGAAGCCTTAAAAAGTTTAATGATGAGAATCAAACCATTGCCCAAGTTGAGTGATGAGCATCACAAATCCCCAATTTTGCTCATCATTTTTTCTTCATTTGAATCATTTCTCTCATGAATCTGAACCTTTTACCCTTTTCTCCTTTCCTTTTTGAATCAATTCATGTATCTGATGGGCAGTTGGTATGTTATGCATTTGCACTTGGAATGCTTTATGAATATTTTTGTTAAAGTTGAGAGTGGAATGCATGAATTTATGTGTTTGAAGTTTTGGTAGTAAATGTTTCAGGGTGCAGATCGGCTCCTCCCCTCAATATTGCTGAGATTTTGATGATCAGAGGATTTGTATGGGCATTTCCATTGTTCAGCAACATGCTGACAAGTTTCTCATTGGCATGCTAATGAGTTCTGCTGACGAGTTTGTGATAGTTCCTACTGAGTTATCTTATCCAAGTGCTGGTGAGGCAGCACAGTACACTGCAAAAGTTCAGGTAGAGACCATTCTTTGGATGCATAAGTTCCATGGATGGCTGGAGTTAGAGATTTTGCACATGTACCCTCCAGATTTGTAGCAGTGTATATTTCCAGGAAAAATTAGCAGTTATTTCGGAACAGTTTTAAGCACTGTGTATCTCATTGAATTGCTGCCCTTTTTGAGGAATGAATTCCTTCTTTTTCTCTCAACAATTGTAAAAAAAAAGCATCTAAGGAGACAAAGATTAGTTAGTTAGTAGTCAGTTATTTTCCTAGAAGAGGGTAACCACCCAAGAAGCTCATAGACAGATTGTATAAATATGCAAATTTTGGTTTGGCAGTTAATACAGAGTAACTTTGACCTTTCTTTAATCACAATTGTTGGTTGTTCTTGCAGTTTGTGAGTTGGTTCCTTAGAGATCATCCAGTGAGCTGCAGAGTAGGGGCCCACTCTTGCAGCATGCAGCTGGATATCCTCTGTGTTACAGCATTTATTCCACCTGTTTAATTACTGTTATCTTTTGTCAATTGCATTTTTTATTGAATAGAATAGTGTAGTATAATAGTTCTTTCTCAATGCTTCAGTTTTCTGTTACTTAATTCCCTAGTTGGTAATTTGATTTGTTTCCATGGATTAAGTGATCTGACCAAACAACCCAGAAAGCCAAGAAAAGCAGCCTTAGCGTTACTTTCAGCAGAGTTTGTTCAGGAAGTCTTAGGTTATTTCAGTTGGTTTGTTATCTTACCGAAACAACTCAACAAGCCAAGAACAGTAGCCTTCTGGTTACTTTCAACAGATTTGTCTAGAAAGTCTTAGATTAATCAATGGTTAATTAGTTCTGTAGACAAAGCACAATAATCAAAGCATGCATGCCCAGAGTCTGGTGTATAGTGATTCGTCTGCATTTCCATGCTTTTGTTAGTGATAGAAATGAGTAGACATAATCCAGAAGAAAAACCCCTAAAACAATTGTTAACATCCTGATAAACCCAGTCATTAAAAGTGCTGAGATTACAAATACAATGTACGTGTTTTGAAGTTTACGCTTCCAGGTTGATAAATTAAAGTGTGTTCTGTTGTTTCTTGGGTCTGTCAATCCCAAGCATTTCTGGAACCCGTGATTAGATTGCCTTGGGGTCATCAAAAGTTCATGGCCTCAAGGAACAGCAGCCTTAGCGTTACTTTCAGCAGAGTTTGTTCAGGAAGTCTTAGGTTATTTCAGTTGGCTTGTTATCTTACCGGAACAACTCAATAAGCCAAGAACAGTAGCCTTCTGGTTACTTTCAACAGATTTGTCTAGAAAGTCTTAGATTAATCAATGGTTAATTAGTTCTGTATACAAAGCACAATAATCAAAGCATGCATGCCCAGAGTCTGGCGTATAGTGATTCGTCTGCATTTCCATGCTTTTGTTAGTGATAGAAATGAGTAGACATAATCCAGAAGAAAAACCCCTAAAACAATTGTTAACATCCTAATAAACCCAGTCATTAAAAGTGCTGAGATTACAAATACAATGTAGGTGTTTTGAAGTTTACACTTCCAGGTTGATAAATTAAAGTGTGTTCTGTTGTTTCTTGGGTCTGTCAATCCCAAGCATTTCTGGAACCCGTGATTAGATTGCCTTGGGATCATCAAAAGTTCATGGCCTCAAGGAACGTTGCACCTATGGATTAAAAATTTAAAAGGTTTATGGTTATTGAATTATTGACTGGATTTGCAATTATGAACTTTGGGAAGTGGGAGCTTGAATTCATTTCCATCCTTACCACCACCCACCACGTTGTCAGAAGTAAATTCTCCAACATGGAGAATTTGACGAAAGCGCAACAGATTTTATTCCTTAATCTGGCTTTTACTCACAGTTTTGTTCAGTTGATGTATCATGTAACATTCTCTGCAACTCTTTCTTGATCAAGTCCAATGGCAAACAAAAATTCTAAATAAAAACGACAGGGTGTCTTCCCAAAAGCTCTATTGCTGAGTTGGTATTGGATAAGACATCGAACCAGGTGTATCATACAATGTACATGATACGATCATGATCAACCATCATATCCATTATCAGCATTCATCCATCAAGATTTAAGTATATTAAAAATCATCATGGACCATGGCTTATGAATCATGAATATCGAATGTCAAGAGTCAAATCTGAAAGCATATGACAAAACCCTAGCTGTTGTGCCTCAAGTTTGAAACCCTACCCAGAAACTCTTCTCAGAAAACTATAGCATAAATGAGTAAAAATGACAAAAACATCTGATTTTATAGACTCTTTCACTCGGCCGGTTTATAGTTGACACAGATGTCTTTGACTTAGGGTTTATGGTTGACCCATAAATGTTTGGGCAGGTTTATGGTTGACTCAGCTGTGTTTGACTCAGAGGATTTATGCTTGACTCTGGATTTCTCGTTTTCCAAGCAGATTTGGCAGGTTTTTCTGTTTTCCATTGGGTCCGGCCAACTCAACCCAAATCCAAGTCAGACCTGCCAGGTCCAGGTCAAACTAACCCATTTTAGCCACTGGTCCAGCATATTCAGTGAGTCTCTAGTGGACTCCTGTTACTATGCTATTGTCGTCATTCTTTGGACATTAATAAAATTATCATACTTTATCTGCTTGAAATTGTAAAGTTTTATAAACCATGGTAAGCAGATTCTACACCGTAAACAAATTCCTACAGGAAATTAAACAACCGAAACTAAAAGACCTCTCAAAACAGCTCTCTGTAATAAATGCTAGAATCTATAAACACATACCGTAGAAAACAAATAACAAAACTCAATAGCTAACAGTCAAAACCAGTCACTGTTTTTTATTATTTCTGAACATGAAAATCTGCTACAGAAAACAGTGAACTACTAACTGTTGAACACAAAAACTCTATCTTCCCCGATCTAATTCTCCGTTGACATCACTTAAGCTAGGCACTTTTCCTCCTAAGGTGAATGATTAATTAATTAAGTCTCCCCCTCAACACCTTTTTCTTCTATTTCTCCGTTGACTTTAGCTTAAGTGACTTTTCCTATGTTTTTTGGCTTAATTCATCGTTTAGCCATTTATTCACCCTTATTTCTCCCTTGTTCCCTGTTTGTCCCTGACTATAGTCTACGGGAACAAATAGACTACTAAGTCACTCCCTGCGGGCCTACTCTTGGGAATGGGACATCACAGGACCTTCCAATCTGTCTTCATATATGAGACTGAATGTAGTCATACTGCTGCAATGGAATATCCTGCTTAATCAAACAAATCAACAACCTAAAAAAAACAACTTATCACAGGTCCACTGTGCTTTTCTCAAGCATGGATCACAGACATCTCACCCATAAAATCTCCCAACAGCTCCATCTCACAATAGCGGCCCTACTATCCACACAAGGATTCCTGGACAATTTCGGCAACTACGCTCTGATACCATGCAAAGTTTTCTAAACCATGGTAAACAGATTTTGCACTTTCAAATAATTCCTATAGGAAATTAAACAGTGGAAACTAAAAGACCTCCCAAAACAGCTCTCTGTCTTAAATGCTAGAATCTATAAACACGCACTGTAGAAAACAAATAACAAAACTCAATAGCTGACTATCAGATCCATACCCCTGCCTTTCTTTTATAGAGATGAAGAAAAGCACACTAAGGTGTTCAAAATAGATCTATGGATCTGCATGAAGATGAGGTAGTGCACTCCAAGAAAAGAGTTCAGATTCCCTTGGTGTCTGCACGCTAACTAAAAGTCAAACTCCAGAATAGATGAATTGCTAAAAGTAAGACTGAACTAAACTCAGCATGCTATCTACTTTAACTGGAGATTAAGGATAAGGATAACCTTATCCTATCTAAAGCTAGCACATGCATGCATGTGCCCTAACTGCTGGAAGCCAAATTTTGGTGTTGCACCCTCTGGTCCATAATCTTCTGCCATCATCTACATATTGGATCTGCTGCTGCTGTAACAGAAAGCATCCAGATCTGCTATACGTGCTCCAACCCATAGAAGACTATCCGAGGTACACACTCTAACAAAAAATTCAGGATAATTAGAAACGAAATCTAAGAGATATCATCCATAAAAGTCAAGGTTCAAGTCCAGTTGTGAATCACTACCAAATATAGTAAGTTGGAGTAGATTGTGCATATCTTTTGATTTTCAGAACCAAATCAAGTGTGACCTGATTCGTGTGAAAGAAGACATTCAAGGTTACAGATTCAAACTTCTAATTATTTGGCACAAAATCGAGGAGTTATAATATATACAAGTTAGCTCTCTGAGGAATGGCTAGAAGGCATAACTTATATTTGGCAGATTCAAATTGCACAAAACCAGTTGCATCAAGGAGAAGACATCCGGACTATTATGGATTGAACTTTCAAAGAAATTGGAGCAGAAATCACAGAGATAGAAGGGCCTAAAATGGTCAACTTAAATTGGGCATAATTTTTTATTGGGATGTCCAAAACAGGGGATTCAAAAGGCAATTTGAAGAGTAAATAGAGAAGAGTACTTATGTAAAATCTGAAGTCATTTGATGCTGGGGAGTTAAGGAGATGTGAAGATTTAAGGTTTCAGAACCACATCTAATCTAAAGAGATCAGTACTTCCCTTGTAAGTTAACCCCTTAAAACCCCATTTTCTCTCTCTTTTCTATTTTTTAGCTTTGAAAAGCCCTAGTTCTTGGTCAGCCTGCCCTGGAGATTCAATCAGGACACAGTTACCAAATGGCACCATCGCGAAAAGAACAAGCCACGGATGAGACTCTGCAAGAATTGAAGGCTATGGAGATGTCAAGTGCAAATGCATACTGCGAAAATGTGATCAACAACCTCAAGTAGCAGATAGATTTCCCTGGAGAAAATGCTATTTAAAGACCTCAAACATACAAATGGATGGGATCAAAGACCAGATAGCTTGAGACAGGTATTTTTAATGCAATTGTGGCTTGAATATCGAATATCATTTCACAGATCCAACCAAACCAACAGAGGTCACCTACCAATTTGTCAAGTCCTCCTCCTTGGGTAGGTCATCACAATATTTCTTGACTACAAAAGAGAACACTTCCCAAAATTAGACATAAAAAAGTTTGACAACAATGATGTCCTGACTTGGGTGAGCCAACTGGCATAGCATTCCTTCTTGCATAAAATTGTGCCACGGCAGAAAGTACCCTTAGCATTACTTTACTTGGAGACAAAACCATTCCAATGGTAACAGTGGATAACAAAGAAGAAGCCTTCAGGATCAATATACACTAGGGTTAACTTTGTTGGTGACCTTGTAGGTCAGTTTGATAATGCATAGGAGCTAGACTATTTAGTGGATTGTCCAAGTTGAGACAAATGGAATATTTGCAGCATCACAAACTGGCCATTAGAGTAGAGGGGCTTAAGTGATGATAAGCTTTTGGACCTTTACATCGATGGCTTAAAATATGTAATCCAATACAAGCTTAGGATACAAGGCCCAATTAATATGACTAAAGCCATCAAGTTAACCAACCATATTGAAGATAAGAATATATATACATGTAAGTCTCTCACAGGATCCATTGTAGGAGACCAAAATCAATACGTTCCAAGTAGTGCAGCAACAGCCAACCCACCAGAATCACTTCACATGGACGAAAGGTGAGCTAAGGACATAAGTGTCATTATACAAGATTATTCATCTTGGAAAACAATTGTGACACTGACAAGGAACCTAGAGGAAAGTTTGAGCCCACACGAAGCTTGAAGAAGAAGTCATCACCATATCAATGCATACCTTAGCAAGTATCAGCACAGTTCACACCCTTGAGATGGAAGGATACATCGAGAAGAATAAGGTCATAGTCATCGTTTACTCAAGTAGTACTTACAACTTCATTAACAAAAAGTTTGTTGACTAACTCAACTACTTTGCCTGCTCAATTACAAACTTCTAAGTGATGTTTGCAAATGAAGGATATTACAACATCAAACTTATCATGGGATATTACAACTTAACAACCACTATATATGCCATACTTGTCGAAGGCGTAGCTGTGGTTTTGGATGTGCAATGGCTAAAAACTCTCGATACATTTGACATGAACCATGAGGAATTGTTTATGAGGTTCTTCGTGAAGGGAAGCAAACATTGTCTCATGAGCCTCAAGTCACTACCCACTCAAGTGATCAACTCAAATAGAATGAAGAATTTTCTCAAGAAAGTTAGTAATGGAGTTATTTCTAGTATTTAAACTATGGAAGCTCATCAAGAAGCACGAACATTCCCTTTGGACCTACGACATATCTTGGATAAACATAACAAAGTCTTCTAGGAGATTCACAAGGAATTGCCTCCAACTTGAGATCATGAGCATGCCATTGAGCTTATACCAGGTAGCATGAAGAGTTCCTTCAAAGCTACAAAATATCTTAGATAAACATGACAAAGTCTTATAGGAGATTCCCAATGAATTGTCCTAAGGAGAGATCATGAGCACGACATTGAGCATATACTGGGTAGTACCCCTTCACCATTGCATCTTGGTTGTAGAGCTATTCCAAGGTCCAAGCAGTTGATTCTCAACTTAAACATACTCATGAGATGCGCTACAAGTACTTAAGGAAAACGTTCAACTAGCTCAAAACAGGAGGATCAACATCGAAGTGAGGAGAAATTCTTAAATCACGTCTAGGTCTATCTATAACTTCAGCCTTATAAGCAATCCACACTCAAATATAAAAAGAACTAGAAATTGGCCCCAAAAGTTTATGGGCCCTCCCAGGTCCTTCACAAGATTGGAGAAGTAGTTTTTGAGTTGAGTTGCATTCCTCTTCACACATTCACAAGGTTTCCCATGTCTCTTCCCTAAGAACAAACCCATCATAAAGTACCTAATCAAGTAGAAGAAGATGACTCTAGAGAAAAATCAAAATGGGAAGATGAGCACTTCAGGCAGCAACACCCTCAACTACAAATCTTTTTGAAGGGGGGGACTATATTATGACCCTAACCCTTGTTGATATTACTATCTTCATTACTCACCTAGTAGTACATCTTCTTCCGTCCTCTCCTCTCATTCTTATACTTATAATTCCTTCTTTTGAGATAAAGGGATCCTCTCTTTCCTTCTAAGAACATCGGCCTAGAGAGATTAGATGGAAATACCTAACCCTAATTCTTCTCCTATATACAGGGTATGGAGACTCTTGGATAATTATTTATCATCTTATATTGTGTATTACTCTGATGTGATTGGAAGGCTTGTCCCCTTGAAGTGGCATCTTAATAATATTTCCATTCACTATCTCGCATTCCAGTGGAATGGCATTATGGTGTTCAATGTTGAATATATTGTTTTGGGTGATTTGGATCCTAATAGTGACAGCTGAAGGTCAATTCTGGTGCCATGAGACAGTTGAGTTGGCAAAGAAGAATGTCAAGGAGACAGGAGAATCATCCTCTTAGAAAGATTGGAAAGACTCGAGAGGTGCTCAGAATGTATATCTTACAGTAACAATGATCGAGCAGGAAATCCATGGGTTGGTGGCTGGAATAGGAGAGTAAATGATTGAACTAGAGGATGAATGAGCATTCACCACAAAAGAATTGAAGCGAAGGAGAGACTATCAGGACTTTTTGGCTCAGTCCTAAAGCTGATTAGAGAAACAGAAGCAGAGCAGAAAGTAACGGAGCAGGAAAGACAAAAGGAGCATAACTGTCTGGTGGGACAGGTAAGGAACATGGCGCAAGCTCAAGCTCATGTTAAATTGCAGTTGGATTTCACAATTAGAAGGCTCAGGAGAGCAGCAGTAGATATCCTGATGAGAACGAGCAAGTGGGAAAAGTTCCTCTAACGACTTCCACACCTAGGTGTGCCCCCATGTTCAGTGATCCGTTCTTCTTCAGCAAACAGGACAGACCACCGTGCCAATAGTGAGCCAAAGACCTTTGCAGACAGACTGATGAGATGACATCTCAGTGTTTGGTGCTGTTCTCCATTGTAGCTTTAGACCCCAGAGAGAGACTGGGCATAGATAACTGTTTGAATTTTGCAATATGTATTTGTACATGGTTCACATTGTGATATCTATGGGGAACCTGACTGGCTTTAGTTTGGTCCTTATCTTTGTTAATAAAAAACCTTGCTATTTTATCAGAAAAAGCATTCCAAATATGAAGAAAGTATGCAAATAGGGCCGTTGTTCGGAGGTAAATGCAGTGTCGGGCCACGAACCAACATTCGATTTCCCCAAAGGCACAAATAAGTGGTTGGGACCAGGTGCAAGTATAGGGTGATTTTGACAGAAGTATACGCTGTGCCAGCTTTTGATTAATGTTTCAAATAGGCTCTCCGATGTTTAATGCTTCTGGAGTTTAAACGGGCCTTTCAAAAATAAAAATTAAGAGCAAAGAAATGAACCCAACTCACCTTGCAATTCAGCAACTGTGTAAGGACCCACGTATTCCTGATTGTCCCCTAGTATGTACCACCCAAGCTCCTGTCCTGCTAAGGCATTCGGATCACTTGCACTCTCTGTAGCTGCAAACCACAAGCAAGATGTAACCAAATATAAACCAATTAAATTAAAGCTTGTTTCCAAATATTTCCTTCGCATTATACAGTAACTAACTAACAAGCCATGATCACCGAAAGGTTTAGCTGGGAAGTTAGTACAGATTATAGTAGCCCTTCTTAGGATAGGCAAGGGTGAGTATTTACAGTACCCACGTAATTTTTTTTTTAATTTCACAATACGCATAATATTTTTAAAAATTATCAGTAACCAAATAACACTTTAATTCACAATTAGAGGTCATGCCAGAAGGTAAACCCTAAGATACAAAAAAACCTGCAAAGGCAGAATAAAAGGAATAAGAGAACATATTGGGTGGAAATAAAGCAGAGATATACCGCTGTCCATGGTGAACGTATCGAAGCTTTAGCACAATTTGGAGGCCCTCCTCATGCCTTATTTCCCTGTAATTGCTAGTAATTTAACTCTTCAAAATGTACTTCCAGGATTCGGAACAAAGGCCGTATATGAAAACGAACGGAATGCAACTTCGTTCATCGTGAATCTTCAAACCCTGTTAACCGTGTTTCATGGATTAGTTATGGGCTTAAATATATGACAGTAACTTAATTTGTTTTGTATATTTCAAAACTAACGTAAATCATCTAAATCCGGGGTCTCTTCTCTTAACCATGAACTAGATCAAGATCCAGTAAACGTGTGGGCATTGGGGTGAACTTGTGAAGGGTATCGATAGTTTAATTTTATATTTATTGTTGTAGTTCTTGATTTTGTTAATATTAGAGGTTGGATGCTAAACTTTGGTGTTCGACATACAAGTAACACAATTTTTTTCTTGCCTTGTGATATTTTAATTTTTTATTATATAATTTTTAATTTAATAATAATAAAAACAAATTAGTTGATAAATAGAAATTCTTAAGATAATTTTCAATGGTAAATAATTTTGTATTTGGTTTTTTTTTTTTTCGATAAACTTAGTTGTCTCAATTTGAGAGTTGAGTTTGATTGAATTATTTTGCATTTGTTCTTATCCATTGGTAAATTTAGTTATTGAAATGTGGATTTGTTAACATAGATATTATTAATTAATATCTATTCAAATATTTAGTTATTAATATTTTAACTTAAACTATAGTGATTAACTACTTTAAATGTATTAATATGATAATATGTTTTTAGGAGTTTTGAGTCAATTGGATTTAGGTTGGGTAGTTGGGAGGAATGATTGTTATCTTCAGATGTTGAGCTCTTAACAAGTATGATATTGTAATGGCTTCAAGCCTTGTTTTTTACCATACTTATGCTCTAAAGATTTTAAGGTTTACCTTGGGTACCATCCTAGAAATGAGGAGAAGTACTCGAGGATTTTCCATGAGCTTTGTAACTTGGAAAAAAAAAATGTCTTGAGGAGTTTTGAACCTAAGTTTTAACATTAAAAGTTTTTTGATCTAAACACTTTCCCACAACCTAATGACATTAAGTCCTTTCTTCAAAATGGGGGCAACTTTAAAAGGGGAAGACAACAATGTGCACATACTTTGTATCTTTTTTTTTAATATAAAATAAGGCTGCAATGGAAGCGCAAAGAACAATTAT
>JZKD02S1637997.1:40355-72425 GCA_000966675.3 Picea glauca
TTGGAAAAAAAAAGTATAGCATTGCCGAATTAGTTTTCTTTGCACACGTTTTATGGAGCATGCATGGAGAGCTCATTCCATACTTAGGCAGTTTTTTGGATCGCGGGTTCTCAAGCTAGCGGGCTAAAAAATGGGCCTCTGTTGTTTCGTACCCTAGAAATAGCACCGAGAGTTCCGCGACATACAAATTGACAAGCGGACTTGTAAACTATAGAAACTTATGCCCTCATTGGATAATTAGCCAATTTTTGGATCGCGGGTTCTCGGGCTGGCGGGCTCAAAATTGGGCCTCTGATGTTCCATGGCCTACAAATAACACCGACAGTTCCGCGATATACAAAATGAGACGTAAAGTTGCGGACTCTACAAATTTACCAGAAATTAATAACGTCTGTTACATATCAGTGGAAATTACATGAACATTTAAAAGCATATAATAGAATAGTAATAACATGTGTTACATTTAGTTTGCTTTAAAACTAAGGCTTTTCTTGGACAAAAAGAATATAGGATTGTCGAATTAGTTTTCTTTGCACACGTTTTATAGAGCATGCACAGAGCCCTGATTCCATACTTAGGCAATTTTTGGATCGCGGGTTCCCGAGCTGGCAGGCTAAAAAATGGGCCTCTGTTGTTCCGTGCCCTAGAAATAGCACCGAGAGTTTTGCGACATACAAATTGACAAGCATACTTGCGAACTATAGAAACTTATGCCTTCATTCACGGGTTCTCGGGCTGGTGGGCTCAAAATTGAGCCTCTGATGTTCTGTGCCCTACAAATAGCACTGACAGTTCCGCGATATACAAAATGAGACGCAGAGTTGTTGACTCTACAAATTTACCAGAAATTAATAATGTCTGTTACATATATGTGGAAATTACATGAACATTTAAAAGCATATAATAGAATAGTAATAACGTGTGTTACATTTAGTTTGCTTTAAAACTAAAGCTTTTCTTGGACAAAAAAAATATAGCATTGCCAAATTAGTTTTCTTTGCACACATTTTATAGAGCATGAACAGAGCCCTGATTCCATACTTAGGCAGTTTTTGGATCGCGGGTTCTCAGGCTGGCGGGCTAAAAAATGGGCCTCTGTTGTTCCGTGCCCTAAAAACAACATGGAGAGTTCCGCGATATACAAATTGACAAGCGGACTTGCGAACTATAGAAACTTATTATAAAATAAATAATGTATGTTACATATCTCTGGAAATTACATCAACATTTAAAAGCATACAATAGAATAGTAATAATGTCTGTTACATAGTTTTGTGGAGGAAAACAGAAAGAAATTAGCATTCCCGAACTAGTTTGCTCGAAAGCAAAGGGTTCTGGACAGAAGAGAATTCAAAATCTATCAAAGTAAAGGTTCCTGGACACCCAAAAAGTTAGCATACAATAGAATAGTAACAACGTCGTTAAAGACAAAAAAATTACCATACAATAGGACACAAGAAATGTAGCAAATCCGAATTAGTTTTCTTTGGAACAAACAAGAAAGGTTCCTGGAAACCCAAAATTTAGTATACAATAAAGGCATCGTCGAATCAATTTTCTTTGGAATTTATAAAAAATTAATAATGTCTATTACATGTTTCTGGAAATTCAAATGTGTTTGTCATATAGACTAGGATTGGGGCTCCCGCGGACCATAAAAATAAACAAGTACAAGAATTAGGAACGTCGAAAGAAGAAGTGCGTGACGGTAGAGAGGAAGACCTGAAAAGAAGAAATTGGAAGTTATGAGTCTTTGGTTATAGTTTTCTATTTAAAGAGGCCATAAGTGGATTGATAAAGAAACCAAGATGACAACATAGACTTAAAGTGGATTGATAAACAAAACAAGATGCCAATATAGACTTACTATGAAGCCGATGCATTTTTTTTGTTGTCGTCGATGGTCGGTGGAGTCCTGTTGATCGGTTGTTGCCCTTCCTGGACGAGGCTGTCCATTCTCTGTTGGAACCATTCTTCAATGTGACTTTTCATGGGGGTTGTGTTGATTTCATCCCGGATTTCTATGTTATAAAGGTCCTTTTTCTAATTTCCTTAGATCCATTGAAATACTATGCAGACTCTATTCAATTTTTTCATTATGTGTCGCATAGTCCAGTACCCAACACTCGTGCTCATCTAGATGATGTTCAATTATGTCGTAAAACTTTTCAAAAGACAACCCCTTTAAAATATCAACTTGTTCCTGGAAGGCTTCTTTGGTGATTGACAACGAGTTGAGAATTAAGTTTGGATCTTGAACCTCGTTGGTAGTTCCGGCTAAGTCCATTTGCAACAGGCTTGTGAATAAATCTTCTTTTTCTGATATGACTTGTTTACATGATTTGACAATGAGCTCCAGGTTGTCAACTTTCTTTTGCCAACATGCTTTTACTTTTTTGGTCCGCTTTGGGGAGGGGAGTTTCTCTTGTCTTCTTTTTAGTTCCGATGTGTTGATGGTATAGTTGGTAAAAGGGGCTAGTACATGATCATGGAAATGTTGTTCATTTCTTAAATTCACCTCCAAATGTTGTAGGAAATCATTGGCCTTCTTTCCGAAGGAAACTAAATTTTGTGATGTTTCCTAGGCTTCAGTAAGTAGATGCATTATTTTGTTGATGTTATTCTCTACAAGGGCTCCAGGGCATGCAAGGAGGGTAGAGGATTCTTTCATCTTGGCTGCAGTGGTAGCAGGCATGATTTTTGCCAAAGGATTGGCAAATTCTGGGGTTGCAATGAAAGCCTGCCCATATTCGTTGAGGCAGTCTTTCAGGTTGGCATTTTCCATCTCAATTCCTCCAATGGAATCACGAAGAATTTCACCGGTTACCTGGTGAAATGAGGAGATTTGGGACGACTGTATTTCCCTAAAGTTAATCTCTGTGCGAGATTTTCCTTTCCTATTTGTTACATCTTTCTTTTCAATGACCATACTTTTAGATTGGTTGTCAAAAATAACACTATGGATTATGAAAGATTCATCTACATCAAAAACGTCGGTCTCAGATATTTCCACCACGGATGACCCAATTTTCTGCATGTGTTTAGTTTCAATTTCAAGTTGCAGTTTTCCCCTTTCAATTTCGAGTTCCACCGCCTGCCCTGCATTGTTTTTTCTCTTCTTCGACAGTGGAATTTCGTGAGAACTATCAATATTTATGTGAGGAGGGTTCTTATCTCCTCCTCTGCTCGAAGATTTCTGGCTTGCTTTCTTACTGTGGTGGACCATCGATGCGATGCTCCGTGATGTCGTGCACTTGGGAATGCTGACAGGGGACTGGATACTCTTCTCACCGGATAATTTTCCATGTTGTCTGTACAATTCAGTCGCGCTTTGCAATGTCTCTGTGTCGCAATCGACATAAGCGAGATTGTTGTTGACACTGTTCATGTCTTGGGTCAGTTGTTTATCGATAAAAGAGGTGTTAAAGCCAACAACCGGTAAATGTTCTCGAAAGATGCCATTAGGGTTGAACCCTTTTATCCTTTCAACGTACATTAGGTTCAATTTGTTGAAATGGGCGGCAAACTCATCAATCTTGTTGATGTTTCTGCACACGAAGTCTCCGACCTTCCAGGGCAGAGGAATGAATTGTTTTTTTTTCTTGTGATGGAAAAAATGAAACCAGTGGTTGTATTGCCTTGCTATTTCTGCAACAAACATCTTGTCCATGATGTGGCATGGAAGGAAGGCATGATTTTCCTTAGATCCAAAGACCACGAGGCCACTGTGATTTTCCTCTTGCTCAAGTGTGCCCTTCCTGTTCAAAAACTTGGTTGCGTGGCCAGACATCCGCAAAGCATCCTTGCCTAACAGTAAATCTTTGAAAACCGAGACAAAGCCATTAAAAACTTCATAAAAACAATGGAAGGCCTTGAGCCTCCACAGGGCCTCGTACCAGAATGTTACTGGGTCGAATCCATAATTTATTTTATCGAAAAGAGAAAGATTTGGAAACGTGCAACAATGCACAATTGCGAAAATTAAGTAGGATGGCATATAAAATTTATTCGATTCTTTGAGTCGTGACAACTAGGAATAGAGCTCAATGGAAATTAGCTTCCCCCAATCAAAAATGTATTTTTCCTTGATTGTGAAATACAAAATAAAAATAATTATATGGGAAATGCTTGTCGTGGATGCATATCCCGTTATTCTTGTAAACAACTAAGCAATTTCCTGGAATGGATTTCTAAAGGAACTTACCTGCAACCTTGTGATATCTTCAGGAACTGTTGTCGGGTCTTCGAGGAAGTCGGCTAAGATGTCCATCCCGTTATCATGTTTTTCTAGAAACTGTTTGCAGTCTTGTCCTCTCAACGTCAATGTTGGCGTTGGCAATTTTAACATCTCGCGAAAGACTTGAGGTGACAAAGAAACAAGAGAATGGTCGCGCAATGGAATAATTCTTTGGCCTAGAATATATTTTTCAGCGCACCAAGAGACCACCTCCTTACAGTCAAAAAACTTGGGGACGTAGCCTACATGAGAAATTCCAGAGGTCCAAATCACTTCATTCTGGGTGGAATGGGATGAATAGTAAAAGTATGCCCTGGACCACTGGAAGTTCTGGTTCTCGTGTGCGAACATATTTACTGTATCTCCACAAAATTGTTGTCGACCTACTACCATAAGTCTACAAAAACATTTGTTTGTTGCAGACAATGAATGAAATGAAAAGTTGGAAGGGATAATATAAGCCTGTGTAAATTTTGGTCTAAAGTGTGTGAATGGGAGATGTCCTCGAGACTTTCATTGATTAATGACAATTTGGACGGTTGTTGCATGATGTGTTGTTAACATTAAAAAATAGTAATTGCATACATAGAAAATGCGAACATGGCGGATATTGCAATCAACGATTAAACATTATAGATTTCTTGAGCAACCCAATATGACGACGCGTGTTCGAGATGAACAATCGAAAGGGACAAAATAACTCTCCGCACATGTTGGTTTAATGCGTAATAATGGGAGATCTCCTCGAGCGTTTCGCCCATTAAATACAATGTTGACGGTTCCTGCATGGTCACCTGTCAGCATGAAAGGTTTCTAATTGCATAGTAAGAAAGTACGGAGGTCGTGGGCATGGGAAAAAAACAACTACAAAATAGGGTTGCAAGGTACAACCGTTGAAGGTGAGGGCGCGAGGGTCAAATTGTATGTATCATAACTTTTTTAGTACAATGCGCGTAATAACGAAAAGGGTATGGTAGGACAGCCGAAAGGACAGGAATTTAGTGGGGATGGAAGGCAAGGAGAGATACTTTGAAACATTTGTGAGCCGTGGTAGAGTGAAGAGCGGATGATGTTGGAATGCGGTAGTCAATTTGTATATTGCGTAGGGTGAGATGCCACCTGTTTCGTGCCTCTGTGTCCAGTTGTCACTTCTAAGAGCTAATTTACTATTGAAAATATTTTTTTAGATACTGGTAGATACTTCATAGGTATTAGCATCCATAAATAATGGCAATCTCCACCTCGACAACCCTGTATTCTGTGGGTCAATTTGTATATCGGGGAACTAGAAGCGTTGTTAGGAGGACACAGAACAATAGAAGTGCAATGTTGAGTCAGCCAGTCCACAGGCCCGCTTGTCAATTTCTATATCGCGGAATTCTGGGTGCTATTTTTTAAGACACACAACAATGGAGGCCCAATTTTGAGCCCACCCGCCCGAGAACCCACAATCGAAAATGTCGCTAGGTATGGAATGCAGAATCCATACATGCTCTATAAGATATCATGTCCATACTTTATAGACCCACAATACATAGGAAGAAAAAAAGGGAAAAAGGACGAAGTAGTTAGCAGTGGAATTGTAGATCATAGAAATTTTGAGTGGAAGATGTATATAACGGAACAAAAAGGAACAAAGTTCAATTACGCCAACTCGGCAACCGCGGGTATAAAATTGACTAAGTATGAAAAGGAATAGTGGGCGTTCCAATTTGCCATGTGAGGATATAGATGGAGATGAAATTTGGGCTAACTCGATAACCGTGGACATAAAATTGGCAAAGTCTAGAAAGCAACAACGGTCGGTCAGATTCGTCGTGTGATTATATAGATGGAGATAAAGATATGTCAACCCGCCAACGCTGAGGTTGCACATTTAGTGAACCTAGCAATAGGAGGATCCAAAACAAGCTGCAAAGGTGTCTGTAGAAGACGCGAGGCCTCGACGTTCTAATTGTATCGCTCTGAACATTTGTATGCATAATCTGTAACATGGAAGAGCGGACAATGTCGGAATCTGGTAGTCAATTTGTATTCGGTACTTTAGTTATATACTTAGTCGTGTTTCTATGATCGCGGGTTCCAACGTTGGCATGTTGACATATCTTCATCTCCATCTATATCCTTGCAGGGTGAATTGGACCGCCCGTTGTTCCTTTTCATACTTAGTGAATTTTATGCCCGCGGTTTCCGAGTTGGTGCAATTCAACTCTTCTGCTTCTTGTTCCGTCATCTACATGTACCACTCAAAATTTCCGTGATCTACAATTCCACTATGAACTTCTCCGTCCTTTTTCCCTTATTTTCTTCCCGTGTATTATGGGACTATAAAATATGGACATGATATTTCATAGAGCATGTACGGATTATGCATTCCATACGTAGCGACATTTTGGATCGTGAGTTCTCGGGCAGGTGGGCTCAAAATTGGGTCTCCATTGTTCCGTTCCCTACAAATAGAACCCCGAATTCCACGATATACAAATTGACAAGCGGATTGGCGAACTCAACATTGCACTTCTATTGTTCCATGTCCTCCAAACAACGCTCCCAGTTTCATGATATAGAAATTGACACATGGAATGTAGGGCTAGCAGGGTGGAGATTGACATTGTTTACAGATGCTAGTCCATATGAAGTATCTAACAATATCTAAAAAATTATTTTGAATACTAAATTAGCTCTTAGTAGTGACAACTGGACACAAAGGTACGAAACAGTTGGGATTGGACAAATTTTGAGTGGAATATGTATATAACTAAACAAAAAGGAATAGAATTCAATTGCGCCAACTTGACAACCGCGGGCATAGAATTCACTAAGTATGAAAAGGAACAACGGGTAGTCCAATTCGCCATGCGAGGATATAGATGGAGATGAAATTGGTGCCAACCCGACAACCGTGGACATAAAATTGGCCAAGTATGGAAAGCAACAGCGGTAGGTCGGATTCGTCGTGTGATTATATAGATGGAGATAAAGATATGTGAACTTGCCAACACTGGGGTTGCACTTTTGTGAACCCGACAACAGGAGTATCCAAAACAGGCTGTAAAGGTGTCTGTAGAAGATGCGAGGCCCCGACGTTCTAATTGTATCGCTCCGAAAATTTGAAAGCATAATCCATAACACAGAAAAGCGGACGATGTCAGAATCTGGTAGTCAATTTGTATATTGCGACATTTTGGATCGCGGGTTCTCGGGCGGGCGGGCTCAAAATTGGGCCTCCATTGTTCCATCCCCTACAAATGGCATCCCGAATTCCGCGATATACAAATTGACAAGCGGACCTGCGGACTGCCAGACTCAACATTGCACTTCTATTGTTTTGTGTCCTCCAAACAACGCTCCTAGTTTCGCGATATAGAAATTGACACATGGAATGCCAGGCTAGCGGGGTGGAGATTGACATTGTTTACGGATGCTAATCCCTATGAAGTATTTAACAATGTCTAAAAAATTATTTTCGATACTAAATTAGCTCTTAGTAGTGACAACTGGACACAAAGGTATGAAACAGTTGGGATTGCACAAATTTTGAGTAGAAGATGTATATAACGGAACAAAAACGAACATAGTTCATTTGTGACAACCCGACAACCGCAGGCATAAAATTCACTAAGTATGAAGAGGAACAACGGGCGGTCCAATTTTCCATGTGAGGATATAGATGGAGATGAAATTGGTGCCAACTCGGTAACCGTGGACATAAAATTGGCCAAGTATGGAAAGCAACAGTGGTGGGTCGGATTCGTCGTGTGATTATATAGATGGAGATAAAGATATGTCAACCCTCCAACGTTGGGGTTGCACATTTCGTGAATTCGGCAACAGGAGGATCCAAAACAGGCTGCGAAGGTGTTTGCAGAAGACGCATGGCCTCGACATTCTAATTGTATCGCTCCGAACATTTGAATGTGTAATCTGTAACATGGAAGAGCGGACGATGTCGAAATCTGGTGGTCAATTTGTATATTGCGGACTGTGCAACCCCAACTGTTTCGTGCCTCTGTGTCCAGTTGTCACTACTAAGAGCTAATTTAGTATTCAAAATAATTTTTTAGATATTGTTAGATACTTCATCGGGATTAGCATCCGTAAACAATGGCAATCTCCACCCCACCAACCCTGCATTCTATGTGTCAATTTCTATATCGTGAAACTGGAAGCGTTGTTTGGAGGACACAGAACAATAGAAGTGTAATGTTGAACCTTCCAGTTCGCAGGTCTGCTTGTCAATTTGTATATCGTGGAATTCTCGATGCTATTTGTAGGGCACGGAACAATGGAGGCCCAATTTTGAGCCCGCCCGCCCGAGAACCCACGATCCAAAATGTTGTTAAGTATGGAATGCGGAATCCGTACATGCTCTATAAAATATCATGTCCATATTTTATAGTCCCGTAATACACGGGAAGAAAATAAGGGAAAAAGGATGGAGAAGTTTGCAATGGAATTGTAGATCACAAAAATTTTGAGTGGTAGATGTAGATGACGGAACAAGAAGCAACAGAGTTGAATTGCGCCAACTCGGCAAGCGCGGGCATAAAATTCACTAAGTATGAAAAGGAACAGCGGGCGGTTTAATTTGCCATGCGAGGATATAGATGGAGATGAAGATACGTCAACACGCCAATGTTGGAACCCTCGATCATAGAACCACGACTAAGTATATAACTAGAAATCGATAACACACGGGAAGAAGACAAGGGAAAAGTATCTCGCTGAAGAACATCTAGTCTTTGATTATTAATGCAAATGCTTTCGGACCCCTATTGAGTTCTCACCAGTTGAGTCATAAATTGCATATCACAGAAGTATCTTTCATGCCAGTGTCCACTTGTCACTAGTAAGAGCATTGTTCATGTATATCAGGAAGGACGCAAAGTTGTTGGGGATGGAAAGGAGCAATAGATACTTTGAACGAAGTTAATGTATATGAGAAACTCGTGGTGGAATTGTAGATCACAGATGTTTTGAGTGAAAGATGTATATACCAGAACGATAAGCAGTTGAGTTCGCAAGCACCAGCCTCGCAGCGTCAGCCATAAAATTGGCTATGGAAAGGAACAACGATCGGTCCAATCCGTCGTGTGAGGATATAGATGGAGATGAAGACATGTCAGCCCGCCAACTTTGGAACTGGATACCATAGAAAAGGCACTAAGTATATATCCAGAAAGCAATAACGAGCGGGAAGAAGAAAAGGTCAGTTCGTATGCGCCGATCCGGCAACCACGACCATAAAATTGCCTTGGTATGGAAAGGTACAACGGTCGGTCGGATTCATCATGTGAAGATATAGATGGAGATGAAGATATGTCAGCGTGCGAACCCTGCAACCGCCCATCAGAGAAAGACAACTAAGTATAAAACCAAAAGGCCATAATGGACGGGAAAAGCAAACGAGGAAAAGAGATAAGTATTTGACAGTCGAAAAAACTTTTTTTTTTTTTGGTTTATTAATCGCAAAGTTTTTGAACCCCTGCTGGGTTCTCACTAGTAAAAGCATTAAGTGTAGATCAATGAAGTTCTTTGGCTGTAAGATGTATATGGCGGAACAGGGGACATAGGTGTTGGGTACCGCAAACACGGGGCCTGGTGCCCAGATAACTGGCTAAGTATTAGCCAAGACAAAGGTTTGATATCTATTTCAATAGTATTCATACTAGTATCTATCAATGGAGAAAGTTTTCATATTTATCTCAATAGTATTCATACTAATATATATTAATGGATTGTTTCTGTTTCAAATGCAAATGATCTCCCAATTTGCAAGATTCTCTTCGGTTCACAAATTTCGTTGAAAGCACGAAAATTTTGACTGTAAGATGTACATAGCGTAACAAGAAACATGAATTTGCATTGTGGTCTCAGTGAGATAAACTCCTTATCATCTATTCATCTTGTATTGTTTGCAATGACATGAGCAAACGTCGGCTCTCCATAAACATCAATATCTAAATTAAATTAAATGTAATCAATATTTGGTGTGACTTAAGTAATTAAAGCATAAATTGCAGACTATGGAAGTTCTTTGGCTGCAAGATGTATATGACGGAACAGGGAACATAGTTGTTTAATACCGTAAACCCAAACATAATTGCCTAAGTTTTTTGTATTTATTCCAATAGTACTAATATTAGTATATATGCACAGATATTATCAAATAGAAGAAGTTGCAATATATCCAACATACTAAACAGGAACATTGCGTCAACAATGGAGTTGCTTATGAAAAATTGTTCTTAAATGTAAAATGTAAAGAAAGAATAGACCAATCTTTATTTAGATTGAAGTAATGGGCAGCATAAAGTAAATCTTCTCATTCATGTTTAACGACACAGGGGAAGAAGGTACAAAATAAAATTAAAACAAATACCAGAAATTGGAAAATACTGAAATATGTACATTGATGAAGCTTCTTGACAGTTTTCTCGACGTTCAAACTCTTTATTCGTAAAAAACGAGTTGAATATAAATTTTGGGTTTTGTACTTAATCGGTGTTGCCAACTACATCTATCCCAGTTTTTTGAATACCTTGTCTCTTCCAGATATGGCCTGCTTGCAATGGTTGCTTATTCAACATTCCATTCTTTGTCAAGTATTAATTTCCCTTTGTCGTCGAAAAGTTGGGGTTTAAAGTGCTTTCCTTCCGATGTTCCTGACCCTTGACATTCGAGACAACTTAGAAATGCGATTCGGGCTAATTTCAAAGTGGACAGATTCATTTTATGTCACAACAACTATGGCAAGGGAAAAAAATTCAAGTACGCAGTGACTAGTATTCTCCCTGTATTCGATCATTTGTTTGGTTGAAAATACTGCCTGAGGATTTGTATGTTGAACTTCTTTTCTTTATTACAGTAAATTGGAAGAAACGTTAAACCCAGATGAAAAATGAAAATCTGTTGATGTACGTAACTTATTCGAGCAACAGAGGTGTGGCAAGTGCATCAAATGTTGTAGAACGCACCAACACAGGTCTGGCAAGTGTATCAAATGTTGCAGATGGCATCATAATATATCTTTCCTCATAGCGGTGGAGGTGACGCCAAATATGTGGAATCTGCAACTACATCAAGAGGAAACCGAACAAACTTTGACAAAGAACATGACTTTCTGTCAAGTCAGTTACCAAACCCACATGTAGCTCATCAAACTTTGAAATAGAAACTTTCGCAGTGATAATATGTCATTTTATCCACCCATACAGTTTATGTTACCCGCCTCTGGTTACATTTGCAAATGGAGCAATATTTTGTGTCATTTACGAACATGACAACCCATTTTGCAAGCCACTGTAAATGCGTCGCCCCCGAGGAAAACAAATTATTCTGGGATCTGTACAATTCGATACACTTACCAAATCTGTGTTGTTGGAAGAAGCTATATACTCAATCGAAGAACTATTTTTCACGCGACCTCAAAATCCATTACAATTCCCAGGAAGAAAACAAAGAAGTTCAACAAACAAATCTCCAGGCAACCTTTTCAACCAACCAAAGCATCGAACACAGGGTGAACACCAACCATAACAGAATTGTTCTTTTTTTTTCGTTCTCTTTGAGTTTCTCTTGTATAACAAAGTTTTTTTTACTCAAAGCTCACGTCACATAAAACCAATCTCTCTTCTTTCATCTTCCCCTCAATCGCATCTCTAAATTGTCTTACACGTCCATGACCAGGAACATTAGAACGAAGGCACCATAAAGCGCAACTCTTTGATGATAGAGAGAAATGGCAATAAGTATTTAAAAACAACGTTGGATGATCTTCCGTAGATTTTGTGTTGATTTGTTTTAATGACAGATGTTTTCAATATTTTCGCTTATTAATGCCAATCTTTTCGAATATGTACGTTGAATAGTGACTAGCAACATGTATTAAAATTCCCATATCCAAGTAGATTCTCAAATATGACATCTAAGATATGCACAATATTAAAGAAGGACATGATGTCAAGGCCTCTGTGGGTGACAAGTTCGTAAACTATGCTGAAGCTTTTAAGAAAACTAAAACTACACAAGCAAAAAATAAAATAAAAATTTATTTTCGCAAATTCAAAATGCATGCAAAAAGAAATTACCAAATCCCATAATATTTGCCCGCTTATTCATTTTAATGGGAGATGTACTCGGGCTTTCCAGTTATTGAAGCCCATCTTTTCGAACCTGTCTGGTCGGTTCTGACTTTTGAAAACATATTTAATGTGTATTGGGAAGCGATGAAGGTAGCAGGGATGGATCCCTATGTAACAGATGATTCCACTATTTTTGTCTTTTTCTCCATGAGTGTATGTAAATCGTACGCAAAGAAAAGTGATTCGAGAATGCTATTTTTTTTGGACATGAGCCCTTGAAATTCGAATAGTCCGCAAGTCCGATTGTCAATTTGTATATCCCGGAACTCTGCATGCTATTTCTAGGACACAGAACAACAGAAGCCGAATTTAGAGCCCGCCACCCCAAGAACCCGCAATCCAAAAAATGCTAACTATTTCTTTTTGTGGTTTTGTCCACCAACGTATGTAAAACGTACGTAAACTAAACTATTTCGAGAATGCTAAATTTTTTGGACACCAAGCCCTTAAAATTAAAATAGCCCGCAAGTCCGATTGTCAATTTGTATATCGTGGAACTCTCTGGTTGTCAATTTTCAGTCAACTACCCCGAGAACCCGCGATGCAAAAACTGGCAAAGTATGGGATGAGGGTTCTATGCATGCTTTATATATCTACTTTATAAAATCACATATTTCCTATGTTTAATTTATGCTTTCCAGGAAACCTATAATTTCATAAATTTCAATCTCTTATGTCTAGGAGCCCTTCTTTTAAAGAAAACTAATTTGGGAATGCTAATGTATACACCGAACACGACCTTGYGGAACTCTCCATGCTATTTGCAGGGCATGAAACAACATAAGCCCAATTTTCAGCCCACCASCCCGAGAACCCGCGAYCATTAACTTATGCTGTCCAAGAAACCTATAATTTCATAAATTGCATTCTCTTCTGTCAAGGAGCCCTTCTTTTAAAGAAAACTAATCCRWGAAAGCTAATGTATACACCGAACATGACCTGTCATAGTTCAATAGAACCTATCTGCGAAGCCGYGTCCATAAAACTGGCTAAGTATGCAACCGAACGACGGTCAGTCGGAATGACCATAGAAATGCGAGAAAMTATAGAGTCAGAAACACAATTTACAAGAGGAAAATAAAAGGGAGATAACAATTATATCTCCCACACAACAAAATGCACTCTCATAACTATGAAACCATAACAACACATAATCACATAATCCATGGAAAAAGCATCGACAAYTATGAAATATACTTTGAGGCTGACAAACTCTGCTTCAACACGTAAGAGATGCAATTTACATCGCCTGCAATTTTTTACTCTATTATTTTATCTTAATAGTATTCTATGCAAACTCMACTGCAAAAAAATGTAACCAGAGATCTAACTGCAGAGGCAACATCCCAACACTGCAAACCCTAGACAAACAAGAACAAGCAACAAATAAGAACCCAAGTGCAGGCGCGGGATTGGAACCCTACAAATAAGGCCCACCTATAGGCGCATGACCAGAACCCTGCAAATTCGAATCAAGCAACAATAAGCAACATACATCGAAGAAAGAAGCAAGCAACAACCACTCCCCCAGGCAAACGTGCAAACTACAACAACATGAACATGCAAGCAAGAACAACAACAACATGCAAAGATGCAAAAAACAAGCATGGACCAGTGAACCAACAATAACATGAAGAAAATGTCTTGTAACAAGCCTGTTAAGTAACCATTCAACACTACCAAACCTGTTAGGTAAACATTTAAGTCTGTCAGAAATGATCTGTAAACATTTAAGAAAAAAAATCAATGTGGCAGGTCTCTGACGTATCCCAAAAAAATTATTATATATTTTGTAACAACAGTTCGAACACCAGAGAATGTATTGGAAGGCCAAACTTTCGATATGCAACCATATCAAACATTGCCATAAATTTAACTAGCATAAAATGCTAAACCAAACATTCGAATTAATGCTAGCATTAATCCACCTTCGAGGAATGCATAAGAAAATATATGATTCAAAAAGATCATATACGATCAAAGACTTTGGATATGCCAACATATATAGCATTGGGAATAGTGAAGCCGACAACAAGACCTCCAATCCCTTGTCCAATCAGATCATGACAAATATGGTACTTTTTATTATTATATAAAAATCGATGTTTTCAGTTCCCTGGTTCCAATAATAGATAATTTGGAAATATTTCTGGTCAAAGGACAGACTAATATGAAGTCAACAATTTATCGATAGCTATAGTCCCTCTATGTCTACGGCAGGGACTAATAAGAAGTACATGTTGCATTGAAGTAAAAACCAGAAGCAAAAACTGCACGTCCATGAGAGGAAGAGCAGCAAGAAAAACAATCAAGATTGATGTTGTGCTTCTTCAATGTTGTCTCTAAGGTCTCCATCTTTTAAAAACTTTTAGACTCTAAATGACCATCTCACCCACAAAAATTGCAATGTCTATTAGTCTTCTTTGTATTTTTATTTTGGTCCTTTATCACCATTGGGAGTAGAAGTCGACTGAGAGGGTTTAGGGCCCTTATTTTGCTCATTGTTATGATGATGTTGCTTCTTTGGATGTTTGGATTTATCTTTATGTTGGACCACCAAGGTTTTGTTAGATGTGCTTGTAGTGTTGATGACTCCAAGATGCAAAAGCTAATCTTGTTCTCTAATAAGAGAATCACAAATAGACTCAAGTGATGATGTTGTGTAAAAATCCCCTAGAGCTTTTCTAGTGGAGTGAAAAGTAGATACAAAAATAGAATATGTACTACCAAGCTTAGCAAGAATATCATATATGCATCGGTCATCCTTCATATCTATTTTATAGTCTTTAAGTAAAAATCTAAGTGTTTTGAACTTAGATAAATAATCTTCAATGCAAGAGACATCATTGGGATTCAAATAAATTAATTGGTTTTCAAGTTGGTGGCCTCAAATCACACTGTGTTTAGCAAATACAACTTGTAGCTTATCTTGATCTCCACATGGGTCATCAATTCCTTGAAGGTGAAATCATGAATCACTAGAGATGGACATTCAGATTCATCCACACGTTTTGCCATTTTTATTTTCCCATTTGGCTTTCTTTGTGACAACGACGGGGGATTTTTCTTTTCCCAAGGTAATCTGGTATAGTTCTTTACTTCAAAGTACATCCTCCATGTGGGATTTCCGCGAGAAGTAGGTATTGTTGAGTTTTAATGGTTAGCAACAACAATACAATAATTGTAATAAACCAAGATCACATGAAGAATAACCATGCACAAAATACACCAGAAATACCCTGGGAAAACGCTTCTCAACCAAGGGAAAAACCCAATAATCCTTTTCCATACTGCCAAGAGAAGATCCGCCATTACACCACCAAACCTAGCACACATAGGGTGTTCCTATGACTGAGAAACCTAGTTCCTAGAGAAGTGTGAATTGCAGTCCTCATAATTTCAGACCAAGCGTCTAGCATGTGAGAGATATGATCCACAATAGGGATCTATCTCTTATTTATACAATTCTCAACTCAACCAAAAGACATGACACTTGGCACAATAGGGTTGACCTGTACAATTTAATAATATAATTAATAATTACACAATATTAATTATATTTGCATGGTGGGGCCGAATTTTACCCTTTACAACATAAATTAGGGTTTTACCAAAGTCTCACTCTCTGAAAATATAGCAAGGGATCTCACATCCTCTAGTGCTTAGCCACTAGGGACACATCCACATGTGCTCTTCCACAAGGACGTCACTCTCAACAGATTAACTCAACTGAATCCACAGAAGTACCATCTGGAGAACCATCTCAAGCTGACTCAACTAAGTCCATAGGAGTACAAGGCAGGAGACCTTCTCAAGACGACTCAACTCGGTCCAGAGGAGGGCAAGGCAGGAGACCATCTCAAGTCATCTCAACTCAGTCCAGAGGAGTAGACAAGAGACCACACGTCATCACAACTCAGTCCAGAGTCTAACGCATACCCATCACATGGGCACACATCGTCTCAACTCAGTCCAAAGGAGAACGACACACCCATCACATGGGCCCTCTCATAGATCAACTCAAATCAGTCCATGGGAGAACAACATGGAGAATGTCACATGATGTTGCAATTATCAACACTCCCTCTCAGTTAGGGAGGCATTCTCCAGCAGACCAAGTTTCTCACGGAAGTACTCGAACTTCATCCTGGAAAGCGGTTTGGTGAAGACACTTGCAACGTGTGTAGAAAGGTATTGCACGTGTACTGCTTTCCTATGCACCATATCTCTGATACAATGGTATTTTATCTCAATGTGTTTCAATTTATCGTGAAACACAAGATTCTCTGAGAGCTTCACATAGCTCTGGTTATCACAATGGATAACAGTGGAATCCATCTCATGACCAAATAAATTTGCAAGGATCTTGTGAAGCCACACTGCTTCGCAGACTTCCACGCATAACCCTATGTACTCTGCTTCTATGGTACTCAAATCCATAGAGCTTTGTTTCCTACTACACCAGGAAACCATGGCAGATCCCAAAGTAAAACAACAACCAGATGTGCTCTTCCGGTCTACTAGGATCCTTGCTAAGTCTGCATCGGCATATCGTTGCAATCTCGTGTCTATACCGGAGGCATATCTCAAGCCATATCCAACTGTGCCTCATAGATATCTCAACACATGCTTCGCTGCTATCCAGCGAGTCTATCTCGACTGACTCATAAAATAATTGACTACACTCACTGCATAGCATATATCAGGTCTGGTGTTAACCAGATACATCAATGATCCAATCAGTTGTCTGTAAAGATGTGGATCAATCTTGCCTAAATTGGAAGAATCCTCATTCATCTTCTTCAAGTTCATCACTGTCAGTGTAGGCATGGATTTGTAGTCCATCATCCCAAATATCTTCACTGTATATTTTCCTTGACTCAGGAAAATCTCATTAGTCCTTTACCATACTTATAGTCCAAGAAGTAGTGCATCATACCAAGGGCCTTCATCTCAAATTTAGAAGCCAATGCACACTTACATTCAACAATAAGGCTTTATGAATGATATAGGACCAAAACTCAAGGACTCGTCACCAACAATGTTGTAGTATAGGTTTGGATCAACAACACTCTTGTTGAAGCCCAAACTCATCAAGTGTCCAACAATCATGCTCGAGGTGCCTGATTTAGTCCATACACAACTTTCTTCAACCTGTATACATGAGATTCCTTCCCATGTGTCACAAAACCATTTGGCTGCTTGATGTAAGATTCTTCCTCATTATCACCATTGAGAAAGGCTTCTCATTACACCCATCAAATGTAGTCTCCTACCCATGGATGTTGCAAGAACAATAATCGTACAGATGAAGTGTATTTGGGAAACAAGAGCAAATGTATCCTCATAATCTATTCCCTCCACCTGAGAGAATCTTGTAGCCACAAATCTCGCTTTGTGCTTCTTGACACTTCCATTAGTTGCATGTTTGATCTTATAGATCCACTTGGAATTCACTACAGACTTCCCTTATGGTCTCAGAAATGTATCCCACACATCATTCTTCATGATGGACTGATACTCTTCTGTCACAACATCTTGCCAAACCTGTTGACTTGCTGCTTCTCCATGACAAGAAGGTTCACTATTAATGATGTGGCTCATGGATGAAACATAGCTCGACAATCTCTATGGTCTCTTGCTCTCTCAGAATGTGCCTTGAGTAGCTGCATGTCCCTTTGCCTTCTGGAAAGTTTGGTGAGCCCATGCAGGTCTTTTATGGCCTATTGTAATGTCTCTGGGAACATCAATTGGAGCTATGAGATCAACTTGATTAACTGGATCAATGATTGTCTCCCTCTGAACTGTTGAAGGGGGAGAAGGTATTGTCTCTTCCTTATTCTCAAATAGTTTGACTCTCTCCAAGTCAAGTGACTCCCTCTGAAGTCTGAAGGATACACATCTTCCTTTTCCAGTGTTGCTAACCTGGAGACATTCCATGTCTTCTCAGGTCCTCTACTTCCTCTACAGTATTGTGTTGGCCTCTCGTACTAGGATAATAACCAAGATGACCTCCCGTAGGGATAACAATAAAAATGGCCTCATGTACCGGGATAATAACCAACCAACACAAATGGGCTCTCGTACCAAGGATAATAGCCCTTCAATAATGAAATAAGAAATTTGGCCTCTCGTAGGGATAACAACCAACATGGCCTCCTGTACCAGGGTAAAAACCAAGATGGCCTCTTGTAGGGATAACAACCAAAATGGACTCATGTACTAGAATAGTAACCAAGATGGCCTCCCAAAGGGATAACAACCAAAATGGCCTCATGTTTTAGGATAATGACCAACCAAGAAAAATTTGGACTCTTGCACCAGGGATAATGGTCCAAGTCATGAGGGCTCCCACACCAGGGATAATACCCTTCATTATCAAAAGCAAGCTACTACAAAGTAATGATGAAATTAATCAAGGAAAGTAGTACAAGACTTACTTAGTCTGCAATCATGCTCAATCTTGCTTTAGGTCCTTCTGAGAAAGTTGAGATAGAGAAGAACTCCTCGTCGTTCTTGCTTGTAGTTATTGACTTCTTTTGAGGTGGCTAAAGTTGCTTTCCTCTCTTCTCGCATAATGACAATGGCTTGAAACCTTGCACATCACTAGTTGCAAGTCTAGTCTCTTGACTAGAGCTTGAATATGATGCACTTTATAGCACACACTCAAAAATTCACCTCCAGTATCAATTTTTGAAATCAATACAATTTGCAACATACCTCTCACATCAACTATCTTCAAGATTTCATCATTCTGGATAGTAATTCATGTTTGATGATTTGACAAATGGATGGCACGTCCTTTTCTAATATTCATTAAATTTATGTCACTATTTCTTCATCGTTGCCTCAGATCTTAAAATCTGCGTCAGGATGTTGTTTGAATGCTCCTCAGATTTTCTTTGAAAGTTGTTTCAAAATAGGCCTGAATATTCACCCTTAACTACCTCAGACTTTCTCTTTATCACAACTCCAAATCTTCCCTTTGTTTAACTTTAGAAGATGTCAGAAATATGCCCATAAAGATTATATTATATTGTTGTTCCACACAGTCCAGGAGCCTTCGTTTAGTCTCCCAATCTATTGCTACATGTCTGTTGTCCCTTCTAGGGTGTTGGGTTTCCTCCCTTGGGTAGGTTGTACCTTTGTTAGGCCTTATATGACCTCTGCGGCTACCAAGAAGCCTGTGACTGTCCTTCATGGACATGACACACCCTAACCATGCCTTTTCTTGACTCTTGTAGCTGCCAAGTATAGGCATGTGGCCTATCCTAACTCTGTGTCTCCCTTTCTCTTCAAAACAAATTTATTTCAAGGGTCAATGGTTGCCTCAAAACCATATTAAAACAATCTGATATCTTGCCCTCAGAAATTGACCTTTTTAACCTCGGGTTTCTCGCTGTCATTTTCACAAAAAATCTGCCTCCAAGATACCTCAGAGAATGCCTCAGATTTCTTTCAAAATATGGTCTATAATTTGTTTAACTTTGTAGTTAAGTCTGTCGTTCAGTCTCCTTCTAGTTGCGACAGCCCTAGAGGGGTTTCCCCATGCAGTGACTACTTTAAATCGTGCTCGACCTAGGCTAATATGCCTACGACCAACCTTTAACCTCACCACGGAATTAAAGTAAAGGTCTGATCCTTCTTTTTACATCAATGACAGGGGTGCTAGTAGCCTCAACCTTCCACAAACTTCCTTGTGCAATGGTCTTCTTCAAGAAATTGCTTTGATACAATGTTGAGTTTTGATGGTCAGCTCATGTACATGTAGTTTATTTTATTTTAGCATTATTTGAGCCATAAACAATGACTGCAACAACAATACAATAGTTGCAGTAAACCAAGATCACAAGAAGAATAACCATGCACAAAAGACACCAAAAATATCTTGGGGAAACCCTTCTCAACCAAGGGAAAAACCTAGCAATCCTTTGCTATACTGCCAAGAGAAGATCCACCATTCCAATACCAAACCTATCACACAATAGGGTGTTGCTATGACTAAGAAACTTAGCTCCTAGAGAAGTGCGAATTGCAGTCCTCATAATTTCAGACCAAGCGTTTAGCATGTGAGAGATATGATCCACAATGGGGATCTATCTCTTATTTATACAATACTTAACTCAACCAAAAGACATGACACTTGGCACAATAGGGCCGACCTATACAATTTCATAATATAATTAATAATTACAGAATATTAATTATCTTTGCATGTTGGGGCTGGCTTGTACCCTTTACAACATAAATTATGGTTTTACAACAGTCTCACTCTCTGACAATATAGCAAGGGATATCACATCCTCCAGTGCTCAGCCACTAGGGACACGTCCACCTGTGCTCAGCCATAGGGATGTCACTCTCTACAGTTAACTCAACTGAGTCCATAGAAGTACCATTTGGAGAACCAGGTCAAGCTGACTCAACTAAGTTCATAGGAGTACAAGGAAGGAGACCATCTCAAGCTGACTCAACTCGGTCCAGAGGAGTACAAGGAAGGAGACCATCTCAAGTCATCTCAATTTAGTCTAGAGGAGTATATAAGAGACCACACGTCATCACAACTCAGTCTAGATTCTGACGCACACCCATCACATGGGCACACATTGTCTCAACTTAGTCTAGAGGAGAACAACACACCCATCACATGGGCCCTCTCATAGATCGACTCAACTTAGTCCAGAGGAGAACGACCTGTAGAATGTCACACGACATTGCAATCATCAACAAGTACTAGTAAGAAAAATATCATTTGGACTAACCATATTAAAATATGTAGATAATATCGATTCAAAAGTTGAAACTAACTGTCTGGATGGAAATATCTCGAAAAAATAGGAAGTTTATAAAGAAGGGCACTAAAAATGGACGTCGAATGTCAAAGTTATGCCTTTTTTAAGAAAGGCATAAAAGGTAACCAAAGTGCCACACTGATGGTAGAGGTTGACCCTCGTGGTGATGGATGCACAATGAAGTTGTTGAGTAAAAATAATCTCTTCCTTCTCTAACATTGCCTATAAGCTCACTTTTATAAATAAGTTACTTATGAAGTGACCCACTTTTATAAAACAAGTGAGAATCACTTGAACTCAAGATCTCTTATTAAATAAAATAACTTTCAACTAAGTGAGTTAATGCAAAATGTATAACAAGTTTTTTTTCTTCTAAAAACATCGAGAAATTCCACCATATGCACAAATTGTTACAATAGTTCAAAAAGGAAACCAGATCCAATCCCCGACAAAATATTAGTGTTTTCCAGTCATAATCACCTAGTCTGATAGAGCAAAAAACATAGTTAAGTCCAAATTTTTATTTACAACTACATATGGCTTTACTCAAGCCAACTATACCAGTCGAGCTAAAACTAAAGACAACGACCTAGTATCACTACTATATTCAACTTGGGAAAAATTAAATTGACACATATAAACCATAATTTGTTGAACCCATTAGCTTGACACATCCTCTGAGGGTTGGTCATTATTTTGCTTAGTGTTTGCCTCATTGTATGACCCCATCACGTCGTTCTTCTCTTCATCCAGGTTAATTAGAAAACTCACCAAACCCGAAAGGCTCGAGGAGCCCTTCTTGTTCTCCTATTGCTCAGGGGTCTGAGAGGCCATGGACACCTTGAACCTGATACCATATTGCTACTTACATAACAACTCAAATTTCCCCTCCAGGTTGTGAATTGCATGAAGGAGGTCTTCCTACTCCCTCTTAGTTCTCTGCAGAGCCTATTCCACCATGGCCTTCACAATCTAATATGTCTCAATTATCTTGAAGGAATTCATCTCTCTTGTTTTGAAGTAGAAGGGGTCCTCTACCCAGTCCTCCATCTCCTCCAACACTGCTCTATCTATCATGTCCAACCTCTTCTCTCGAACCCACTCTTCCTCTTCCTCGACTACCCTCTTTTCCTCCTTGGAACACAACTCCACAAATGTGTTTCCCACCACCCATGCCTCTCTTATTGCCCGAGTATTGGTTGCTAGAACATGGGAAGTGGAAGCTTCTTTGTCATGCCGCCCCCCACACCAAGCTTTCCCTTTCCTACTCCAATGTCGAGCCATCTTAAAAACTAACCACCTTAGGAAGCAAGTCCCACAAAAATCGCCATGAAAAAGACTACCTTACTTTCCAGATCCCCTCTCACCCCAACTTTAGATGGACCAAAATTAGAGCTGAGATCCCACTTCGCTACCTACTGGGTCTCCCAAACAACACCTTCATTCATGAGAATGTCATTCATATCAACCTCTCAGTAATTCCTTGTACTCTTATGCACCATCATAGAACCACAATGCCGAGCCTTCAACTCAGAACAATAACACATGTTACGTCTTTGGTCCACTTCCAGAAGATTCAACACATTTGGGCATGAATGTTGTGTACCAACTCCAATCCCTATCAGTGGACGCTCATACAATTTCATCATACCACACGTTCTTCTCCCTCTTACGTGCCTCATCTCCTTCATTCGAACTTGACACTTAGGTACTTGCCACCTACGCCAACCTCCTACCATGTGTTCTATGCACAATTCTAGTCGTGTCGGGCAATGAAGTTGCCACGTGGGATCAGGGAGTCTCGCTAGCATCCACCCCATATGGGGAAAATGTATAACATGTGTTATGAAGGAGGAGGTGGGCCTTTTTTCTTTTTCTTTTTTTTAACTCTTTGCCTCAAGGTGTGTGCTTACCCCAAAAACTTCAACATGGCCACAAACAAAAACAAGCAAAATTTCGAAGAAAATTGATTTTGAAACTTAACAATAACGAGGTTAGATTTTTATTAGCTTACCCTAAAAATGAAAGTTTCCTCTTTATTTTTATTTTTTGAATGCACATAAAGCGTATAACAAAGAGCATATGTAGCGAAGAAAAAAAGTTTCACTCTATTTTTTTATTTTTTGAGATTGCACAGAGTGCTTGACAAAGAAGATACACAAACTAGAAAGAGTAGCAAATTGGGAATACAAACAAAAAAACCAAAATATTAACACAACAAAATATAAAAAATAAAATAGAAAATGTGTAATCAAACTCTATACCTTTGGATCTAACAAAAGGGTCGTATCTTGGGAAAAAAAAAATATTTTGGGTGAAACAAAAAGTGTTTCCAACTGAAAGCAGTGCTCCAGACACAATGGAACAACCTGCTTGGCCCAAAATTTCACAGAATAACAGAACCTCATCAATCTTTTGATGTATGCAACAACACATGTTCAAGATCTTGATAAACAATGAGAACATGTCTTCATATGGGTTCTAATACCATGTTTGGCAAAAAAAACTATTTCCACACAACATAAACACCTTAAGCAATCACTCACACAACCAGATCAAAGATCAGTACATCTATGTTTTTACGTGGTTAAAACCCTCGATGAGGAAAACAGTCCATGATCCCAACCAACACGACCACTTGAGACAATATATTAATGCAAAAATAAAATTGTACATTCATAGTTGATTTTCAACAAATGACCCTTCATGCTCTTTAAACATAAACCATGGACGATTCGAGTGTTAAGCCACATATCAATATGCCTGTTAGTATCAAGGAGAATATAATTCGTCAGATCACTTTATGTCTAGAACATATCGTGACCGTCAAATTACATTAATAGAAATACATAAGAACTCGTATTAATGAAACACACTAAAGAAGCACACTTTTACTTAAAGACACATTAGACCAAGTTGATCTTAACTAAATCATAAGTGTCTAAATATCCTAACATAGGTATGTATTCCTAGTGTTTTGGTTATTTTAAGGAAACTTGTTTGTCTTTGGGTGGACTGTCTCTATGGGAATGTTGTTGCTCGGTATGAAAATTTCAAGCCCTATACTCATAATTTAATTCCTTGGTTTGGGGATTGCAATTTATGGACCAATATTTATGGATTCTTTGTTGGTTTGGTTGAGTTTATCTTAGGTTTAGCATCGTGGTTCTATTGGACTATATGGCTTTAGTACTTCATTTTAGAGTAGCTCCTTGTTTCTGTGATAACACTTATGGAATACTTAGAATTGCAAGATATCAAGAGAGTTTCAATATCATATGAGGAAATGATCCAAAGTAACAAAACTTATGCATTCACTATTACATTGAAGGTGCATGATAATGAGCAACATATAATTTCTTAAATTACTTCTATCACAGGTACTTTGGTTCAATTAATGCAACAAATTGCCATACTTGAGGTTGAATGTGACATTATAAGGAACTTGGTCATCAACCTACATAAATATGCTCAATATGGGGCTTCCAATGAGAGGATGTATGTAAATTCGGGTTATGGAGAACCAAAGGAAGAGGCTATGGTACACCATCTCCTTTAGGATATTTAGATAGGGGAACATGAGTTTGTGCCAACCAACATGGGCCTGGAAGAGGCCACAAGCTGCCATATTTTCTGATAAGTTTGTGTTTTTTTAAAGTTATTAACATATTAGGCACTTTTTATAAAATCTATAGTAGCAGTAAATACTATGAAAATTTAGCCAGTAGACATATGTAAATCTTGTATTCTGATATGGAATTGTTTATCTTGTTTGAATTTGAAGACATACAATATGATATGATAATGTTGTTTAGCTCAGTTACATTTTTTATTGATATAATTTACCCAATTTCGATTAAAAGAAAATCGAGTGCCTAGTGATTAATATTGTATTGGAGCTTTGCTCAATTATAGGTTTCCCCCTTAAAGAGGCAAGTGAACATTGCTTCATATTCAAAATATCAACAGGTTTGCCTATTGTTGAGGTTCTATACTTTGTCTCTATTTTCTTTTCTTTTTTCGCAATTACATTTATGTTGATTTAAACCCGTGGTCCATTTTGTTAACCATGAATTATTGAGTGAGATAGTGTAAGCTTTGGGGCATTTAATAAATTCAAGGTCATGGATTTACCACTATTATTTATTTTTGTTTATTATATTAGGTCCTAAATTTTTTAACATTAAAGGTTGGATGTTAAATTTGTTAGTGTTTTAGTGTATGTACATGGTACACCTGCAATACATATCTTTCACCAAGCTTACAAAAGCACTTCACTCCTCTTGATGCAACAAATATTAAGGGCATTGGGAAATGGAGTTTCTTCTAAGTGTTGTGTATGTGTTATATTCTTTGCAAAAATGATCTCATGTACTGTACACTGTTAGGAGAGCAAGGGGGGTAGAAAAAAAAATTGGCATTTTTTTTGCATCTGTTTTTGGAAAAATTTTAGCACATCATTTTCGCTAATGGTTTTCTAATTCTGGTTAAGGAATTAGGGTTGTTGACTAATTCGGGTCAATGGATTAGGGGTTTGGATGTCGTGGGATCATATATACATATTGTATTGTAAACAATGAAAAAGATGATGAATAAAAGATTAGAGGTGCAACTCTAAACAAGTTGTTGGTTTTCCCAGTTTGGGTTTCCAAGGTAAAATATTTGTGTAATGTGTGTGTGTTCCATTGTATTTTTTTCTATTTTTATTAAGAATCTATTTGTAGTAATTAATTGTACAAGGTTAAAATATACATTTGGTATCAGAGAAATTATTGGCTTCAGGGGGACGCTTTTATGGACAAGCGTTTGGCTCAGGTTTGTGATAAGCCTTGTTACAATGGGAGATTTGCGGTATTGATTCTTTAGGTGAAACGAAATGGTGAGCAGTTCGAAAATAGAGATCAAGAATTTTAATGGGCAAAGTTTTGAGTTGTGGAAGCTTAAGATGGAATATTTGTTGGTGGACAAAGATCAATGGATCGTTGTTGATCCAAGTATTTCACCTACATGAACATCGACTTAAGACTGGACAAAGTTGAAGGAGGAGAGCACAATCTAGTTGTATATATTAGATTCAATATTATTGAATGTGTCGGGGGAAGCTATGACCAAGGCTTTATGGAATAATTTGGGGACTTTGTATCAATCTAAGTCCATGGTAAACAAATTTTTCTTGCGAAAGAAATTGTATAACCTGACGATGAAATATGGATACTCAATGACATAGCACATGAACACCTTCAATACTGTGGCAAGTCAGTTATTATCTATTGATATTAAGATTGTTGATGAAGATAAGTGTATCAATTTATTGTTGTCTTTACCAAACTCGTGGGATAGTCTGGTTGTGGCCATAGGTAGTGTTAGCACTAGAAGTCTCACCTAGACTGCTTTAGGTGTGAGCCTAGTACCCATCAGAAAGATAAAAATATTTTCAATGTGTAGCAAATGGGTGAGATATTCAGTTTATAATATCAACACAAAACCTCGATGAAATACACACCAACAAGCAAGGCTTTGAATAGCTTCAAATCAGTGCTTTGAGATACCAATAGGAAGATGAAAGACTTAGCAAGGAATGCGAGATACATGCATCATGTTACATCAAGTAGTTCTGAAACACATATAACAAAAATCTCATTGAATAAGAACCTTCTAATCAACAAGAGAGAGCACGTTGATTATACTTGCATCAATTACAAACAATAAATCGTTTACCGTAGCAAGGAACAAGCATAGTGATGAATCCTTCATCAATAATTAACATCAAAGTGACACAGAAACATAGATGTGAAAGTAGGAAAGGAAACTAATCATTAACTATTAAAGATTCTTGAATTTGATACATACATCTCGAAACTCTGTTACAGCTGAAAACTGAAGACACGAGTCTCACTATATAACCATTTGAACCATCTCATAGAGTTACAATGCATATTAAATAAAAAAACATCCAAAAATATCTCTACAATTCGCTACATAGCTTCTACATAGGATTTTATGCCTAAGAAAGGCGTGGAACTAGGGGCACAACAAAAATGTAACAAGAATGCTATATTCCAGGAAAATGTTGGCATCATTAAAGGCAATTGTTGACAACTCGATGCATGTTGCTTAACTGTAGGCAGATCCTTGAGGCAGGTGGCCCTTGATGTGGAATTGATATTTGAGGAGCTTATCTGAACTCACTCTGACACCTAGCAGTCCTCATCAACTCAAAATCCTTGTGACACCCAATTCGCAGCACTTGCGCTACAAACTATTCTAAAACAACCAGTTTGCAGTGCCTTTGACAACATGTGCCACAAACTTTCCTGTAGATGAGTTTTTACATCCAAAATGATTTCAACTGTTTAAAGCTTGCACAAAAAGTTGGGAAACCCTTCTAGAACCTGCTACAATCTTTTGAAACATGAAGTAACCTTTGCATAAGTCACATGAATATGGTAACCTCAGTTTAAGACAAAAATAATTACTCATGTTATAAGTATGTGTATAAAAGTAAACCATGACAAAAATTGATGCTCATGTAGAAATAATATCTTGTCTTCATCTTTTCATGGTACTTCTTCTAGTAGCCACATGAGCTAACATATTCAAATTCCTTTTTGCTACCTGCTCCTTGAAGGGTTGCAATTCTGCTTTCAACCTCCTAATTTCAGCTTGGTAAGCTCTCTTCTGTCTATACACATTCTTCAACTACCTATGCAGAGGTAGAGATCTCTTAGCCACATATTTTGCTTTATCAATAGTCTTTTCATATAAATCTAACATATTCTTCAACTTGATTCGAGCCTCCATATTTTACTTGATGATTTCTCCATAGGTGTAGGTTCTGCCACATGAGAAACTTATCTATCAGGAAGTTGTGAGGGACCACCTTCAATTGTTTTATCGATAAACTGAATGGATTTGTCACTTATGATTATCTTCTTCTTTTTGCTTGACTCTTAGTGCACAGTCTTCTCAGCATGAGTAGGTGTTTGTCTTTTTTACTGTGGTGTGTGAGCAACATCTGGCTGAAAACCTGATGCATCTAGGAAAACCTCCTAGTCAGTATTGGTCTTCTTCAACTCTTCTAATACTAACATCTTGATTAAACCAGAGTGAAAAACATTGGTATCCACTTTATTAGATTTAGCTTGGACCCTATCTGACATCTTAGCAATACCCCTGAAAAGATAAAAGGGAAGGTTCATGGACTCTTTCCCAGTAAAGTGTAGTAGCAATATGATATGGTATCGATAAACCATATCAAACCTTCCTTCACAAGTGAATTATTTCTGAATAACTCTGAGCATTTTGCCAAAATACTCCAACATATGACTTCTTGGCACAACCTTGGATAGGTTGTCTCCTTGATATTCAGTTTTTAGGAATTCCTTGGAAAAAGTAGAATTCAAAGACATGGCTTTAAACCATTTTTCACCACAAGCAAGTATCTACATGGCTATAAAAATAGATTTCTCTAAGACTTCAAACTCTAATGCCCCCACCTTAATATTTGTCCCACTGAAATTTAGTGCAAACTTTTTAGCAACCTTAGGATGTCCTCTTTGCATTTTCTCACAAAAAAATCAGGCAATCCACTCTCTGGAATGCTTCCTTGAAAAATGGTTTAGAATTTATAAGTTGCAAGTCATGTGGCTCATGCCTGACAATTTCTCCCCATTTTTGAACCTTCTTACCTTGTTGACTGTCCATGATAGTTGTTTTGAAAACCCTTTACCCAATTATAACAATTTGTTATAAGAGGTATGATAAAAACAAGAAAATTAGGATTTTTGATAGAATTTGTACAATTTAGGGTTTACTTGAATGAAATATTTATGTACAACAACAATGAGAGAATGAAAGGCCTGGAAGTAGGAGATGAGAGGAAAAGAACAAAATACCAAATTGCATGAGGCCGTAGTCAGGAAAAAATCGTAGCATTTATGTTTGAAACAGAGGATTCACAACACACGGTTGAGTTTGCAGCGCACAGTTTGGACTAAGTTTTAATGAAAAGGTTTGCAAAACTTCCAAGTGTGAAAAGGAAAATGACTTTGAAAAAGATAAAACCTCAGACCTGAGTGAAGCACAGTCAAGGAGGGTTTGGCTTAGTGATAAAACATAACATTCATAGCACCTTAAACACATATAATTTGTAGCACCATCAAGAAAAAGTAGTGGATAAGGTCATTGCTATTAGAAATAGCTGCAAATTGATCTTATTGGTATAAAACAGGAAACTTGAATATGCAAAGGCTTAAGATAGCAATATTGTAGTTTTTTTTTTATCAGTGCAAGGAGTTTGCAGCGCAGATACTATGCAACAGTTTGCAGTGCACATAAAAAGTCACAACAACTAGAACCCAATATAATAAACATTTAGACAGTGCACAATCATTTAATAGGGTATCTAGTATATCTGAAACTTCAACTGTTGTCTCATGAGCTAGACTAGAATTTTCCTAGAAGCACTCAATCCACCTTCATCTGCTATAGACAGTTCGTAGCACCATAATTCAAACCAATTGGTAGCGTGTTTAATTCAAATCGATAGACATGTTTCTTCAAACCTACCTGAAGAACATGATGAATTAAAGACATTGAAAACAATAAGATATCCCTTGACACATTTCCAAGGAATAATGATGTGTGATTAGTGCATGAGGTACTTTATTGATATGTTGCGAACTTTCAGGTGAGTTTGCAACAAGTCGACTTGACAGTTGATTTTACCCTCAAACGGTTGAAAATGACACAAGGAACCTTTGTACACCCCTTTGAGACAAGACACATGATAATGATAATTTTAAGACCAAGGGTGTGACCAATGTTGACCCCTATTTCTTTCATGACGATGAACACTATCATGACACCAAGACTCTTACATGGACTAAGGTCAAATTTATTTTCTCATGAAAGAATCAAACATAATTTATTGACACAAGACATGACTCAAAACCTAAAAATAAAAAGACACTATGACTATAAACTTAAAAAATTTGACCCCTACACATCCTATGTGCTAACAAGTACTAATACAACTACTTTAAGTTTTGATGATGTAGTTTCATCCTTGTTGTAGGAGGAGATGAGGTGGAAGAACATGGAAGAATAGAGCATCGATGCATTATTTGCAATAGGATGCTCCCAAGAAAGAAATATATCTAAGTCCTCAAGTGGGAGAGCTAAATCTAAGAGAAGATCTAAATCTTCTGAAAAGTTTGTATATGTATGTTGGAGATGTGGAAAATAAAAGCACTATAAGAAGCAATGTAGATCAAAAAATGTTGAGAGAGGGAAGGGATTTGATGATGCTCCTTATACATAATCAAAAACCTTTGTGAATGAAGGAGGGGATTTGTACTTGGCTTCTTCAAGGACACATGCAAATCATGAGGCATGGCTAGCCGACTTAGGTGCATCCTTTCATATCACTCCTCACAAGGAATGGTTTTGTGGATATGAAAAGTATGATGGAGGTGATGTTTTCTTATGTGATGAATCAACAACAAAAATCGTATGATGAGGAAAAGTCAAGTTGAATCTTGTGGATGGAAGGATTATAACACTCCCTGGTGTTTTTCACATCCCAGGGTTGGCCTTAAATTTGATTTTTCGTAAGTAAAATGGATGATGCAGGGCTAAAAATAATGTTTGAGAAAGCAACCTACATGATGGTTCGAGGAGCAATGGTGTTGTTGAAGGAAGTTCAGTTTGGAACTCTGTATAAGCTATAGGGAAGCACTATTAGTGATGGGTGCAATAATTCCATCGCTCCTAAGATTGGAGTTAAAGAAGTAAAAACTCCTACAATCTTTGGAGAAAAGACTATATTGTGGAATCAAATATTGGGGCATATCGAAGAGAAGGGCCTTTGACTACTACATGGTAAAGGTATGGTTGAAGGTATGTCTAACTACTCTCTGGGTTTTGATTTCTGTGAAAATTGCGTATATGGGAAACCGAATCGGGTAAGATTCATTTATGGTGCAATGAGGGTAGAGAAAATTTTATAGTTGATGCATAGTGATGTGTTTGGACCTTTGTTGATTCCATCACTAGGAAAATATGTCTACTATGTCTCATTTATAGATGATTTCTCGAGGAGTACATGAATATATTTCCTCGAGAAGAAACATAAAGTCTTTGACAGGTTTAAAGAGTTTAAGTCTCTTGTGGAGAATCAAACAGAGAAATGAATTAAGGTCTTGAGGATAGATAATGGTGGAGAGTTCTGCGGAAATGAATTCAAAGAATTATGTAAGAAGTGCGGTACAACAAGGCAGAAGACCACTCCATATACACCTCCACAAAATGTAGTTGTGGAAATGATGAACATGACGTTAATGGAAAAAACAAGGTGCATGCTCAGTGATGCCCAATTAGGACATGAATTCCGTGCAGAGGCAGTGGGTACTACATGTTACTTGGTCAATTGATCATCCTCACCAGCATTGAATGACAAGACTCCACACGAGGTATGGACCGGTAAGAAACCCTCTCTGACACATCTTGCGGTATTTGGCTGTGATGCATGTGTTCACGTTCCAAAGGAAAATAGGAGTAAGCTAGATAAAAAAGCTGAAATGTGTATCTTTATTGGGTATAAAGATGGTATGAAAGGCTATAAGCTTTGGAACTCAAAAAATAAGAAGGTAGTTTATAGTTGAGATGTGATATTTAGAGAAAACAAAGATGTTGTCAAACCGAAAGTCCTTGTTGATTAAGGTTGGTTGTGATTGATGTCAACCCTTGAAGAAAGCCTCGTAGCACAAAGGCTTGGGTAAAGGACCCAATATTGTTTGATGTAAATATTACTCATTATTGTTTTTTCATGGTTGATAAGAAGTAAATATGGATGAACTCCAAAGTGGTCCCCTTATGGTGAAAGCCCTCACGGGAA
>JZKD02S1638008.1:33018-55986 GCA_000966675.3 Picea glauca
AAGAGTCCTTCGAACAACTAATTCCAATATCAGATTGTTAATTGAAGGGAGAAATTGTAAAAATTGACTAAGTTTTGATTTTAGACTGATAACCTAGAGGAGTTCAAAGTTTTAATCTTAAAGGGATCGCAATCGTTCATTCGACATCATGAATAGATCCTGACCTTCCATCATATTAGACTACGACACATGGAGAGGATGTACTCCAAACCAGAGAGGAGCGTTGATCCATCAGAGGATATCTGTGGAATATTTTGAACTGTTAGATTCTTTATGGTGGATGTGGTCGAAGGATTACGCTCAAAGTAACCCTAGAGACCTGAAGTGAAAGAAATTTGAAGGGAAAGGCCTGAGGGGTGATATTGACCTTAGAATAGATAGAGTCCAAGGAGAGACCCCAACTACTAGATCTATGATTCATCCCCGAGGGGGAAGTAAAAGAGTATGATGACGTGCAATACCAATGTGGATATTTGGACCATTGATTTGTCGTGATCGGAGGAACTCCAAGAGTAGATATGGAGCATTGATCTCTTACCAAATAATTCAAGAGGATGACATGGATGGACCCACGTTTCCAACAAGGATTGTTACATGTGTCATGATGAATTGGTACCTATATGCGAGAATCCGGGGAAAGATGATTGACACAAGTCAAGTGGCGATGGTGCCACGTGTCCAACAAAGATTGTACCATGTGTCAAGGAAACTCTGGGTTCTTGAGAAATAACCCTGTGTTGAGTTATGCATGCCATGTGTCACATCAGGTGGCAGGCAGTGGCAGAGCCACGTGTCAGTACAAATGGCGATTAGTGTATCCTGAGGGACGACGCATGTCAAAAATGGATTGGTTTTCAATAGGTCCAACTGCACAAAGAGGCCTTTTGGTTATTAACTTAAATCCTAGTCATTAATTGTAGGAGATGATCAGATCTTCATCATCCATTAGAAGAGACTTGTCGAAGTGGTTCTGGTCACCAGGGTGAGTTTCACTTAAACGGAGGGACTCCGAGAAGTGATCACAGTTGTAGAATTGAAAAAAAGGTGAGATATGATCTTAGTCGTCGATTCTCTGTGAGTCCCACACGGTCAAGGAGAGAAGGTTAAAATCATTGGATGTTAACTGTCATACAAATAAAGACTCTGATGCATTCAGATCCGTTGATGGTTTAACTCTGAGAGTCATTAAATATATTAGAGTATGTGTGGAGAGAGTGGAATATGACTCTGTGGGAAGGATACTCTAATGAGATATGCCCGAATGAATCTGATTCATTAATAGGAGAGGGTTGTGGTGAAGTGACAATCGCTGGATTTGTCAATGGATATCGTTGGGACTAGGCCGTCGAAGTATGCTATGAGTTTGAAATCCAAAGGAATGGGACTTTGANGACCCCAACTACTAGATCTATGATTCATCCCCGAGGGGGAAGTAAAAGAGTATGATGACGTGCAATACCAATGTGGATATTTGGACCGTTGATCTATCGTGATCGGAGGAACTCCAAGAGTAGATATGGAGCATTGATCTCTTACCAAATAATTCAAGAGGATGACATGGATGGACCCACATTTCCAACAAGGATTGTTCCATGTGTCATGATGAATTGGTACCTATATGCGAGAATCCGGGGAAAGATGATTGACACAAGTCAGGTGGCGATGGTGCCACGTGTCCAACAAAGATTGTACCATGTGTCAAGGAAACTCTGGGTTCTTGAGAAATAACCTTGTGTTGAGTTATGCATGCGATGTGTCACATCGGGTGGCAGGCAGTGGCAGAGCCACATGTTAGTACAAATGGCGATTAGTGTATCCTGAGGGACGACGCGTGTCAAAAATGGATTGGTTTTCAATAGGTCCAACTGCACAAAGATGCCTTTTGGTTATTAACTTAAATCCTAGTCGTTGATTGTAGGAGATGATCAGATCTTCATCATTCATTAGAGGAGACTCGTCGAAGTGGTTCTGGTCACCAGGGTGAGTTTCACTTCGACGGAGGGACTCCGAGAAGTGATCACAATCGTAGAATCGAAAAAAAGGTGAGATATGATCTTAGTCGTCGATTCTCTGTGGGTCCCACACAGTCAAGGAGAGAAGGTTAAAAGCATTGGATGTTAATTGTCATACAAATAAAGACTCTGATGCATTCAGATCCGTTGATGGTTTAACTCTGAGAGTCATTAAATATATTAGATTATGTGTGGAGAGAGTGGAATATGACTCTATGGGAAGGATACTCTAATGAGAGATGCCCAAATGAATCTGAGTCGTTAATAGGAGAGGGTCGTGGTGAAGTGACAATCGTTGGATTTGTCAATGGATATCGTTGGGACTAGGCCATCGAAGTATGCTATGAGTTTGAAATCCAAANAGACCGATGATATAGATTTAAATATTGATATGGCTAGTATCTTAGCAAAGGTTAATGTACCTGTACCTCTTAGTACTGATATTGTATTTTTTTTTTAAATACCTACAAGAAGGTCTCTATTGCGACATTTTGGAGTATCGCTCCCATAGCAACCACGTCGGAGATGATACCTCTTAACGTCTCTCTTCCCACGTTCTAGACGAGAACTTGCCACCTTCAAGACATCGGTCTTGCCACGTTATAGATGTCTCTATTTCCACGTTTCAGACGTCTGAAACGTCTCACTTGCCACGTTTGAAATGTCGGTCTTGCCACCTTTGAAGCATCTCTCTAGCCACATCTGAAACGTCTCACTTGCCACGTTTGCAACGTCTCCCTTGCCACGTTTGCAACGTCTCACTTGCCACGTTTGAAATGTCGGTCTTGCCACGTTTGCAACGTCTCTCTTGCCACGTTTGAAATGTTGGTCTTGCCACGTTTGCAACGTCTCTCTTGCCACATTTGAAACGTCGGTCTTGCCACATTTGAAACATCGGTCTTGCCACGTTTGCAACGTCTCTCTTTCCACATTTGAAACGTCGGTATTGCCACGTTTGCAATGTCTCTCTTGCTATGTTTGAAACGTCGGTCTTGCCATATTTGAAATGTCGGTCTTGCCACGTTTGCAACGTCTCTCTTGCCATGTTTGAAACGTCACAATACCGACGAAAACTAGGTCATCGAAAAAACGACATCATGTGAAACGACGTTTGAGGGGGTCCGAGGTTTGTCGGTCTTCCGACAATAGAAAGTGGCAATTGCGGTGAACGCGCCATCGGAATTTGACCCAAATGCAGTAGTGAGTAGTGGGTTAGGGCGCGTGTGACTTAACCCAAAAGGATTTTCAAAGAGGTTTCTCAGCAGATGTTTTGGCAATGAAGGGATATGAGTTGGCCTAATGCCAAGTAAGCATGTGTGGTGCAATTTAGAGTTATAACAGAAGTGATGGGGTGAGCTATCCTTGAGAACCCTGCAATGATCCTTTTGTAATAACAAGCTAGACCCATAAAGGATTTAACTTCTACCACATTCCTTAGCGCTAAGCGTTATCTGATGGCTTCAATCTTCTCAGGATCCATGACTATCCCATCCTTTGTAATGATATTTCCCAAATAATGGATCTTCTTATGATAGAATGAGCACTTGCTCAATTTGGCATACAGTTGGTGCTCTCTTAATAATTGACACACTATCCTCAGATGTTTTTCATGCTCTTCCTCCGACTTGGAATACACCAGGATGTCATCCAAAAATACTATGACAAGCTTGTCTAGATATTCCCCGAATACACCATTCATTAGGCACATGAAAAGAACACGTTCATTTGATAACCCAAATGGTACCACTATGAATTCATAATGACCATACCTTGTTCTAAAGGTGGTCTTTTTGATGTATTCATTCTTTATCCTTACTTGGTGGTAACCTGACCTGAGATCTATTTTTGAGAATATACTGGCATCCTTTAACTGATCAAAGAGATCATTGATCCTTGGCAAAGGATACTTGTTCTTAATAGTCACTTTGTTCAGCTGTCTGAAATCAATGCACAATCTCAATGTCCCATCCTTCTTCTTCATGAACAGGACAACAACACCCCAAGGTGACACACTTGGGCATATATACCCCTTCTTCAGAAGTTCTTCAAGTTGCAACTGCAGTTCTTTCAGCTCTGTTGTACTCATTATGTAAGGATTTTTTGATGTTGGAGCTACTCCAGGCATCAGGTTTATAGAGAAATCAATATCTCTCTTCGAGGGTAGTCTGGCTACCTCTTGGAATACATCTTCAAAATATTTTAATACTACATGGTCTTCAATATTTGACACCTTATCCTTAGGTGCCCCTTCCATATGAGCTGCAAATATTTGGTAGCCTTTCCTGTAGCACCTCTTCAACTTCATTGCTGTGATTTCTCTGACAGCAACTGCTCTGGGAATTCTTTGGACTGTTCTCCGATTTCCTTCCTTACCTAGGCAAGTGAATGCCTTGCTATGACAGTCTAATATGGCATGGTGCTGGTCCAACCAATCCATCCCAATTAGATAGCCATAGAAACCTAAAGGTAAGATGTTCAATTCAACCCTTGTGCTCATTCCATTCATGTCCACTGGACAAGACTTAACCAACTCATCAACCTTCCTCTTGTCTCCTGTAGCCAGCTGCACTAACCAATATTTTCCATTCTTTCGTCTTGGTAAATGCAAACTTTCTACCACTCTAGGATTTATATAACTATGAATATCTCATGAATAAATTAAAATAGTAATGGCATGGTTGTTGATCATACCTTCCACTTCAATCATATGTGATTGAAACTCAGCTTGCTTGTTTTCCAGGGCTGCATAGATCCTTCATATTCTACTGCCCATGTCCTCCACTGTTTCTACCTGCTAAACATTGTGGACAAATCTCACTTTGTCATTTCTGTGGGGGCAATATTTGTACCTATGATTTCCTTTAAAACCCCAACATTCCATAGGTGATTGCCTTGGCATTTTCCCACCTATTTCAGCCTTCCCGGACTCTCTAAAATATGGATTTCCGTGAGGAATGTTTCTAAAAAAGGGTGTTTTAGTTCCCTTCTTCCTTTGATCTATCTTGAATCTATTCTTGTCTTCCCAATCCTTTCAGAAAGTAGGCTTTTATCCTTGCTTCTCATATAAGAATTTTTCTCTTCTTATGGGTTCTTCCATAGTTTTAGGATCATCATATTGGATCTTGTCACCGATGGAAGATGGAAGTCCACTCAGATACCTTTGAATTTTGACAATATCATCCTTGATGAAAGGAATGTACTTCAATAATTTTAAAAACCTTCGTTCATATTCATCAATGGACATGCTACCCAACTTGAGTTCAAAGAACTCTTTCATCTTTCTGTCATATATCTCTTAGTCAAGTATTTCTTTTCGAAATACTTCTTGAATTCCTTCCAAGTAAATTTTTTTTCTTTAATGTGTTGTACCTACATAAGTTGATCCCACCACATGGATGCCTTTCCTTTCAGTTGATACATTGAAATTCTTCCTTCTGCATGAGAGGAATAATTCTGTAGTTGGAAATATTTCTTCATGCCAAGAAGCCATGTCTTGGCATCCTCCTCCTTTTGGTGTTCTCCATCAAACGTAGGAGGTTTAATCTTGTTCATTTCACCCTTCAGTTGATCCACTCTAGATATCCTATTCTTTATGATAGGACGTGTTCTTGAAATACTATGTGTCATCCTCTTGGACTGTCCTTGGGAGTGATGATGGTGTCTACCAACACTCCCTGATTTTCTCTTCTCATCAGGGAACCTGTGACTTCCTAATTTACTGGAGTCACTCCCCTTATCCAATTTCTTTTCTATCCTTTCCAGACTCTATATCAATTTTATGTTGAATCCTCCCTGATGATCCCTAGCCTTCATGAGCTTCTTTTTATCTACTCGGTGATGCTAGACATCTTTCTGCAATCTTTCAATCAGCTTCATCATGTTCCCCTCCTTATCTATCTCTTCTCCATGTCCATTGGAGTTTGACCCTTCAACTGCCACATGGACATCCATTCCTCTTTCCCTTCTCTGAACTGGAATCATTTTGTGCCTCCTCCATTTCTCTGCACTAAGCAAAAATTATTTTTGGTTCTGAAAATCGTTGACTTTGCAACACAATGTGCAATCAACCGAAATTTGTCAGGCCATCAATCCTTGACAATTCCACAGTATTCAAAAATCAATCTGATTCAAGAAAACGTTTGGAATTCATTCTTAATGATTCTCAATAAATCAAGAATTCGCGTTGATCCTTTCGTTCTATAACAATTTTTTGGGCACTAACCCCTTTCTCTTATCCCCCAACCCACAAGACCACGATTGTGGCCTAGCGCTAGCACGATAGGCGCTTACTCTGGACTTTGGGCCTACAACTTCAGAAGTTTTCAAACACATCTCAACAGTCTTTCGGAGTTCAGAATTAATGAACTCATGAAGTAGGGAGGATCGACGATCCATGACTACTCGGCATCTAGCGGTTGATACCCACTGTGGAACTTCAGGCATCGGAGCTTCGGGGCTTCGAAGCCTCGAAACTTCAGGACTTCGGAACTTTGAAACTTCAGAAGTTATTCCCTTAGCATACATTAGTTCTCCCAACTTCTGAAATCTAAAATAATTATTTTCTCTTTTTCTTCGAAACTTTAGGTTTCAGAAGTTCTCCCCTCAGCATACATTAGTTCTCCCGACTTTCGAAATCCGAAATTATGATTTTATATTTTTCTTCGGAACTTCGGGTTTTGGAAGTTTATGCATCAACACATCCCACTTCTCTCGATCATCAAATTCCGAAGTTATGATCTTCCGTGAGATCTACGACTCACAACCATTTGCGCGTACATCCAATGGTTCTAATCTTCCCTTCATCATGCGTCTTACCTTCTTCTCTTGGCTTGATCTAACGGTAAGGCTTCCAGGTTAACCTTCCTACACTTTCTCTAGATCCGATGGTCATGAAGTATTCCCCAATTTTCCGAACAGATCCTATGACCAACATTACTCTGTGGCCCAATACCACGTCTGTCATGGTTTTATAATACCGCTACACCTCCTAAGATTCATAACACGGTGTTGATGGGTCCTAAATACCTTGACTCAAAAGTAGGAACCAAAACCACCACTGAGGCCCAATTAGACTCTTCAACGTTTAATAGTGGAATGGTTCTCCAGATCTTGCAATCCAACCAATTTATCAATGGGCTTTATGTTTTCTTGTAAAGGCTCTTCCTTCAGTTCAGACTATCTCTTTTTGTATTTTCTCTTGGGTGGGACCAATATGAGATGTAAGCCGGTATAAACCAACTTGGAAAAAAAAAGGACTAAGTTATACCTACTGGGGAAGAGGCTGAACTTGGGATAACGTGTTGCTCAAGCATGTAGACAACAATTTTATACCACATGACTAGTACTAATACATTAGCCATGTGAGCATCCAATTACTGTCTAAGAAACTAATTACCAGAAAGAAAAAACATATCCGATAAGACAATGGTAAGCAAAATAATTCACCAAGTTAATCATCCATCACATAATAACACCATAATTCATCTTCATCATTAAAGTAAAGAACAACAAAATATTGCACCAGATAACTTGACAATATATTAAATAGCTCTTACTCATTACGACATCATTCATGAAACGAGATAGGAAATAGTTCTTCTCCACATCCAATCACATGCATTATATGAAAATAATTTTGCCTCTAGTCCAGAAGGACTTCTCTATTAACGGTAGCTCGGAAATAATTCTTGACAAAACCAAAACAGAAGAGTTTCTTGAAAAAACCATGGACCCCTAACTAATTGGTCGATGCTCTTATTTATAATGTAAAATTAACTAAAAATAATGGCTAAGTGTAGTTTAAACAAAACCAAACTCGCCACGTGGCATCCTCTTCTAACAATTTATTGTAAGGAGAAGAAGTCTTGTCAGGTCCCTTTTCTTCTTGGACACGCACAGGGGTCCCGCAAGATGCCTCCGAGATTTCATCATCACTATATATATTTATAAACTCTCTCAAAGGATTAGGCCCGCTTATTTCTACTAATACCCGACATGTATCTGGTTGAGTCATCACACATACCGGCGATCCAACCAGTGGCATTCTGGATTCAGAGTCATCTGACCCGTTGATGTTATCAAGGTTCATGAAATCAGGGCCGCTTGGCCCTGCTGAGCTTTCTTATGGGCTGTCGGTCGGAAGCCTTGGAAACTTGATGAGGTCTGGATTATCCCACATTCGATTATTATCTGATGGGCTTTTTGATACATGAGTTCCCCTCTCTCCCGCACATCCTGAGTCTCGGGGAAATTCCTGTCATGTATCGAGGTTACCTGGGAAATCTTTGTTGTTTCAGTGGATTCTTGAGGAGCTTCCACCACTTCGACTGATTCTGGTGCTATCCTTTCTTCATTGGCTCTGAGGATTTATTGAGCCGATTGTTCCAAGAATTTTTTTTGCTCATCCCAACTCATAGCCTTAAACTTGGTTGCTTTAGGGTCAGCCATCCTTGCCACCACCTCATCCTAGCTTTGAGCATTTTTTGTGAAGATCTCATCCTCAAACCTGTCATGGGCATATGGCCAACAAGATGATACCTTTGACGTGTGCTTCAGGACCAAACCCTTGGGGTTGTGCTTGTGAAAAAAACCAATTTGGAATCAGAACTCCAATTGGCTTAACCCTTCTTGCTTGGCCTGCATGGTGTTTTTTACCATGTAGAAACCAATATGAAACCCATAGGGTATGAAGGCTCGCTTATTATCCTTTGCCAAAGTAGCATTATAACCTTTCAGGATGGTATGATAACAGATTTCCCCTACTACTAGTCGATCGGGGACATATACAGGTAATAGATGGGCTGCTATGGTGGCGCCGAAAACCATGATGTAGGTATTGTGCTCATCCAGATACCAATGGCCAACTTTTGATACAATCCTTTTGGTTGCATCCGATAGCCTTGGGGACTCTTTCTTGAACAACAAAAAATAAATATGTGCAATAAACTGATCACAGATGAGAGAGTAGGATTTCTTATACCTGTTCTCCCACAAGATGTCGAAATACACATGGAATGGGAGCTCTAATGTGTGCCATCTCAAGTTCATTCCAGCAAAGACATTTATGGCACAAATGGCATCCAATAGATAAGAATCCATATAGAAGGATGGGGTTTCTCCCTCTTTTGGCGTTTGAGCTTGTCATATGAAAGTGCTCATCCGTTTGGAGATGATGGCACCCCAATTAAAACCTATTCCAGAAATGGCTACCGTATAAGCTAGAGGCATCCAAGCCTCTGAAAAGCTGGAGCAGTCTTTCTCCCCATGCAATTGGCAGAGGGGGGCCATTAGATAGATGTACGGCTCCTTCAGGTTAGTAGTCAGGTACCAGTCAGAGGTCCAATTGGTGAAATTTTTATCCTCTCTCCACCACGATGTCATCGCCTTGCTGGTGTCATTTTTCTCATAGAAGATTACAATAAAATTGATGTTTAGCCATTCTTTCGGCTCTTTGAGCTTTTAGTAATTTTGAACTTCCACTGGAAGGAAAAACCCAACACACTCTTTGTTGTCGTCATAAATCAAACATATTTGTGTGTTAGTGTGATCAATAATCCATTTCAGGAGTTCGATGTAGGGGAATACCAAAGTCCTGCTTTCCACCATGTGCAGATACACCTTTTGAACATTTGGGAAGACTTCATCATCGAGTCTTCTCATGTCAGGATCATTGTGTGGGGTATATTCGAGGAATTCCTCCCGCTTGATTTTCTTGAAAATCTCTTCCTAGTGTAGGAATATTGTCTTGGTCCCAATGTTCTCCTTAGTGTCTCCAAAGCCTAGGGGTTGAACAAAATCCTTCTTGGTGGTTGTTTTGATGACGGGCACTGGATTTGGAGAAAATTCCAATTGTCTTGCAACTATTGGGGAGCAACCTTATCCCACCTTTGGTTCTTGTAGCTTTGTTGCTCTTGGAGATTTCCTAGTGGTGGGTTTCTACGGAGGCATTGTTCTTGCAACCGAAAACGATCCTTTAGGAAAGTGTACAGAGTAACATTGGATAAAAATGTATGAAATGAAGCATAAAACATTTCTGAAATCTTTCGCACACAGAATAACCTTGTTTACAATGACTCAAAAGAATATAACGGGAGAGAACCTACTGGTCATATCAACCAGTTAATATGAGTAATGGGCAAAATTCAAAACAATCTACCACCGAATATCTGCAAAAAATTCTACGCGGGTTGATGGTGGAGGCACGGAGAGAGATGCACTGTATCAACATGTTAAAATGGTCCTTTTGATTCATGCACGAATTAGCAACTAATGCAAGATTCTGGAATTAATTAACCCTTTAAATGTGTCGTATCTAGCGTATCTTAGAGATAAAACGTCCCATCGCGTCATTTTCTTAGTGGGTAGACCAGGAATCAGTGATATCTTTATGCATGTTTCCATTGGTATCCTCTTGAGAAAACTTTCGACGTCGACGAATTTCATCGTACAATGCTGACATGGTAAAACTAGTTCAGGGTGCGATGTGGGTCTTAGGAGCTAGTAACGACTCCAGGGAAAACTAGATCGTATGTCTGATCACTCAGGCAACAACAGATGGCAATAGAGGACATGCGGTTTGACCGTATATATCTGTTGGAATTGTGTCTTTCAATAGAAGACATGCATTAGAATAAACCTAGGATTTTCGAGGCCAAAAGGTATCGAGGTTGGGGATCGGGGGTTGAATTTTCACATTCTCCACAGGCTATCCTTCTAAAAACTTTTCGATGCCGGAAGTTATCGAGGATCGGCTCTCAAATATTGTTCCATCCTGTAGTTCCTTTGTGGGTTATCATACTTGAAAACACCTGATGCCGAAAACGTTTCAGAAGTCGATGATCGGTGATATCATTTCATTCTTTGTGAGCGCTTACTCTTTTAGTTGTTCACCGATTTCGAAGGGATCGGTCATCGACGATAGTCTTGGTGATGCTTGACACGAAATAAATCTCAGGTATACTGACGCCGACGAAGATTGGGACTCGGCAAATTTGGTTCTCTCTATCATTTTATTTCATGCTTAGTCCTTTTCGATGTCGAATTCCTTAAGCGCGTTGGGGAAAGTTTTGATTGACAATTCTCTAATTTATATACTAGTCTTTTAAGTTAATGGTTTTTTCATGCTCAAACAAACTTTGAAAGACTTAAATGGGAAACAAAATGATAAGCAAATAAAACATTCTTCATACTGAGGTCGAATTAGACAGTGCAAAATCAGGTGGTACCCAAAAAGTAAAATTTGACATAGGCTTTTTAGGGTGTGTTGAGTGCTCAATAAATGGAGATTCACTGGGTGAAAGTAGAATCTTTGTTCTTCCTTCATGCTCACCTGATACAAAATATGGTGGACAACCTTACTGGTTTTTAAATCAGAGCCTCTTTTACCTTTACATTTGAAATCCTTTGGTTGATGCTTCTGGGCCTGCCCGTGGGGTTTTTTAACCTTTATTCCTCCTTCGTTTCCCATAACCCTGACTCATGACCCTTTTTACAAAATCCTAGTAAAGAATTCACCTGGAAAGAATCCTTTGGTTACCTTTAATCATTTTCTATGGTGTTGCTTCATTGCCAACAAGTATCCATAGCCCCGACAAAGTCACCCCGACATCACAGACCTTGTTCCGCTGCCAACAAGCCTCCATAGCCCCAATGGAGATATATGCATACCCTCTCCTACTATTCACTCTTTTTATAATATCAATCTTATTTCGGCATGATTCCCTTAGCGAGTGGGAGAGGATGATGTCTGTTTATTTTGCAAAGTGAGATGGTTAAGGTGGATCCTTTTCTAGATTTTTCTTCAGGGTTCATGTAGTCCTTTCCATCTTTAATTATTTCCCTTAAGGTCTTACCAAACCACTAAGAAGACAYTTCTRACATTTCTCTGAAGTTGTTCATTTGTGCAGGTTAGATAGAGGACTYCTCAAAGAAACTKCAAGTTCCTCAACACTTCTTGTGTTTGTATGTGAGCGATGAGTTAGGAATAGAGTTCATTATGTCGCATGATTTAAGGTCGACCATTGTCTTGATAAACACAACTTTCAAAAGMGCAGAAATCCAKAAAWCAAAAGAAAACAACAAAAATGCATTTCGCAATCATGAAAACACTCATACAAAAAAAAAAACATTTCTTTTWTTWTTATTATTATTATTGAAAATATTGTTTGAGGGCTTGGCCATTTACTGGGAGGATATCAAGTTCCCCCCTCAGATTTTGTAACCGATAAGTGCCTGCCCCAATATTCTCAGCCACCTGAAAAGGTCCAAGCCACAGATTATGAAACCTAGACTACTTCCCTTTTGGCTCATTTTCTCTGTCCCATTTTAGGACTAAGTCTCCTACTTCAAAAAATTTCTATTTAGCCTTATGCTGATCTAACCATCTTTTCACCATTTGTTGGTGAGCTAGGAATTTTGATTTATCCTTTTCTCTTTCTTCTTCTAGCATGAGTGGAGTGTCAATTCTTTGTTGTATGACCGACGAAGGTTCCCCACTGGAATCTTGGGCTAGTTGAAGAGATGGAAGATAAATCCCATTTGGGAGAATGGATTCCTTCCCGTAAACCAGAAGGTATGAGGAATTTCCTACAGCTTCCTTAGGTGTGACCCTATCGGCCCATAGAGCGTTATGGAGTAGATTATGCAATTCCTTCGGTTGTCTACAACTGTCTTCTTTAATATTCTCACTAGATTCTTATTAGTTGATTCTGCCACCCCATTTACCCATGGATAATAATTTTCCGAGTACCTAATTATGATTCCTTTGTTAAGAGAAAACTTTGTCAATCGGGTGGAAGAAAAATAATTTTCATTATCGAAAACTAGGATAGAAGGGACACCCGACCGTGTAATTAGTTGTTTCTCTATGAATTGGATTACCACCTTCTCGCTTACATGAGTCAGTGGGATGGCCTCTGCCCATTTCGTGAAATAGTCGGTGGTAGTAAGTATATACTTGTGTTGTTTTTAGGAGCTTGGGGTAATCTCTCCTACAATATCTAACCCCCATTTCTCCAAAGGCCTAGAGACAGTTACTGGTTGGAGTGGGACTGTTTCTCTCTTCTCCCTCCCAGCGCTTATTTGACAAGTTTTATAGTTCCTAGCGTAGGTGTGAGCGTATTTGAACAAGGTGGGCCAATAATAGCCAGCTCTCAGTATCTTATGAGCGATGGTGTTTCCTGCGAAATGTCCACCGGCAGGGCCATCATGGGGCTGCTTTAGAACTTTGTTTGCGTCTTCACGTTCGAGACATCTTAAGAGTACCCCATCATAATTAATCTGAAAGAGTACCGAATTTATGAGACGATATTGTGTAGACTTTAACCTGAGAGCTCTCCTTTCCCTAGGGTTGAGATTTTATGGACAAGTCCCATGGTGTAGGAGATAAGTTAAATTCTAATACCAAGACTCTTCCCCTGGGGAAATGTATGAAGCTTCACCACACCATAATTCCATTTCATTATCCAATCCAAAATATTCATTTACTTGGTCCTGGGATTCAGCTGCGAGTTTGCACAACCCTTTCCCTTTAAATAATTTGGCAGGTTTTATATCTAGATCAAATTCTTGGACCACTGCCATCTAGTTCCCTCTTCTTCCCCCCATCTCTTGCTGAGTAAACAAGGATTGGACTGCAGGGTGAGCACAATCACTTTGGTGTGGTTCTTGAGGATGTAAGACCTAAAGTGCTTTACTGCCTTACATAACGCATAGGCCTGTTTATCAACAGTAGGATAATTAAGTTTGTCTCCTTGGAGATTAGTGCTCATGAACGACACTGGAGCCTCATTGTTTTCATCATCCTTATGAGTCAATAATGTAGCTAACGACTGGTCAGAGGTGAAAGTATAAAGGAAGAAATCCCTAGTGAAATCGGGACTTTGTAACACGGGGGCCCGGGATATAATAGTTTTAATATTGTTGAAATCATCCTTTTGTTCATCATCCCACTTAAATCCAACATCTTTGCGAATCATATTTTGTAAGGGTTTGATAGTTTCCGCGAAATCGGGACTGAATTTCCTCATGAAATTGATTTGCCCAAAAAAAGACTGCATAAATTTCTTGTTGTGAGGAAAAGGGAGTTGAACTATGGCCTTAATCCTTTCTGGGTCTATGCGAATGCCTACTTGAGATACAATGTGACCTAGCATCTTACCTTCCTCGACGCCAAAAATAGTTTTCTTGGGATTTAAGGATATACTATATCTCCTACACCTTTTGAAAATCTGAGTTAAGTGTTGGATGTTCTCTTATCTATTCTTTGAATACACAGTTACGTCATCTAGATACACTACCACACACTTGTTGATTAGTCCCTGAAACACTACGTCCATTTCCCTTTGCAAGGTTTCCCTTACGTTGATTAACCCAAAGGGCATGCGTTTATAAGCGAAGGTTCCCCACTTGGTTTGGAAGGTAGTTTTCAAATGATCTTCCTCTGAAACCAGGACTTGGTTGTAACTTGAGAAACCATCCAGTAGAGAGAATATCTCTGAGCCAGAAATGGTCTGTAGGAGTTTCTCCATTGGCGGTACTGGGTAATTTTCCTTTTCTGAAGCTCTGTTGAGGTTCCTAAAATCTACGCATAAGCGAATTTATCCAGAATTTTTTCTCAGAGGAACCAAATTTGCTACCCACGCGGAATGCCTAACCTGGAAGACGATCTTGGAATCTAAGATTTTATTTAATTCTTGATACATGATAGGTTCCAGAAATGGGTGATACTTTCGGAGCTTCTGTTGGAAGGGTTTCACCTCAGGTTTTAACGATATAGTATGTTGAATGATACAGATATCATAAGTTTTCAGATCTCGGTAGGACCACGTGAAGACATTTTGATATTGTCTGCACAGTTTGAGATAAGCCTTTCTTTCCTCTTTAGATATAGTCTTGTCGAGATTCACATTCTTTGGGTTTTCCGGGGTTTCGATATTTATAGTTTCATGCAGGGGATAGGAGCTACCGGTCTTTGCATTTTTAGGCCCCCTAAATCGTTCCTTCAAGTCAAACAGATTTTCCAAATTAGCTATCCCTTTTGGGATGTTGTGAGATTTAGATATGTCAATAGGTTGACCTATCTAAGGGTCAGTTTCTATCGATTGATCCTGGAATAATTCATCGTCGATGGCCAAATATTTGAAATTGTCTTGGTCAGTCAGGAAGTTTATGATCTGTTCATCTCCTTCAAATACTTTCCAATTAGAAATGTTTTTAGGCACCGATGGTTTCTAGAGTAGTTCCATAGTGAATCAGGAGGATTCATAATCTTCTAGAGGTGTCAGCCTTGAAGCCACTGTGGCCAGGGAATTAGCAAGGACATTCTTTTCTCTAGGAATCGCGGTGATATTGAAAGCTTCAAAATTCTCTATTAACCTATGTACTTCCTGTTGATAATTCTTTAGGTGCGGAGAATTGCAATGTATAGTATTCCTTACTTGTCTAACTATAGTCTCCGAGTCTATGGAAACTTTCAATACTTTGACATTTAAGTCTAAGGATTTATTTAATCCTTGTACTAGAGCTTCATACTCGGTGGTGTTATTGATGCATTTGAATTCTAGTCTATAGGACATGAAATGACATTTACCTTTTGGATCAATGAGGATGCACCCTGCCCCTGATCCTTCCTCTAATTTATATCCATCAAAGTATATGGTCAAAATTTGTGAACGACGATCAGCCTTTTCTTCTTTCTTATTACTTTCTTTCTCCCATATCTTTTGTTCCATAATCTCCATCACAGGGTCTTGACAGAAGAGGGTGTCTTCTGTCGGTATTGGTGACTTCTATTGAAAAACCATTTCGTAGTTTTGAGTGAGAGGGACATCGGATAAGAGAGGAGAAAAATTATAAAAGTGGGAATCGCGGGAATAATTGCCCAGCACAGGGAAATCTATGGATGAGGGTTTGTTCAGGGTTTCTAGATAAATGATCGTAAGTTTCAGGTATCTCTCCCTATTGATTCTGATCATATTCTTGTATCCCTTCAGTGGTAGCCAAAGGTGTGCCCAGTCTATACTAAAGTACCTATCTAACTTCTCAGACCAATATCGACTTAGTAATAACCCATAGGCCTCTGGGATGTCTACTACAATGATGTTGATCACTTGCACAAACTTAGGATGTGTCTCTATCCTGATCATTACATCTATGAGTTCCCCCATAACTTTGACCTGGGTTCTGTCCAGTTGTATCACATGTTTATTTCTCTTGATAGGAACAGAATTTAGTTTTTTCCAAATAGACAAGGGCATAACGTTGGAAGATGCTCTCGAATCTACCAAACAATTGTGGAGGTTCCTGTTGAAGAATTCAAATGTTAAGATAAACGGTGGGACAAAAGGTTTTCCCTGCTTATCTTCTGAGTAGGTATTCACAGTTAGTTTATTTACTAGATCTATGGAAGTTAGATTTCTTTGTTGCTTATTGCTTGTCATAGGGTTTTCTACTGATTTCAATGCTTGTAGAAGGAAATATTTTTGTTGAGGGATTCTGCATATGTCCATAACCGATATATTAGCCTTCAACTTCTTCAGATATTAAACTATGGTGTACTCCAGTTTGGGCGATTCTCACATATGGATGCTAATAGGGTTCTTACGGGGAGAAAAAGGTTCTTTCGGGTGATTTGGATTTGACCTTTCCCCCAACGTTTGAGTGGTAGTAGGATCCTTTGAGACAGGAGGACCTTTACTTCTATTTTTCACAATCGATATCTCTGTGGGTGGTTCTTGAACCCGAAATAGGTCATCGAAAGGCATAATTAGATTAGGATCCCATATCAGCATGGTTGTATCTTCTGGTGGGTCAATCTCTTCCTAGTCAGCAACATTCATAATCGAACTTCTTGGTTGTTCGGTTAGGGAAACCTTGTCTAAAAATCGGTTGTCCATCAAATTCATGGAATGCATCGATTGAGGGCGGTCTCTTTCGGAGTGGTTTTCCTAGTGATAAGTACAAAAAGAATCAGATGCGACATTCCCTAGATCAATATTCAAGTTAGCTAGGGGAGGTTCAATAGATTTGAACGACAGGTTCCTTTTAAATAAAGGATTATAGGGCCTTTGGCCTTGGTTTCCTTCCCCAACGTTTCTCTTCATGTCTATGATCTCGTTCGATAATTTATTAACCATGCGTTGTAGATCTTCTATGTCTCCATTACCCTTGTTGGGAGTCTGTTTTTCTTGTTTCCCTGACGGTCTAGTCAGAAGGAGTCCTCTCCTGGGAGGAGGTTGAACTTATTTCCTAAATAAAGAGACCTAGCCTTCTTTACACCCTTTCATCTAGAATTCTATCATTTTATATTCATCAAAATTCTCATCTAAGTTTCATTTGGAAGCCCTCTTCACAAACTTGAATATAGAAGCTGGGAGCGCATTAGCATATACTTAGATTTGCAACTCCTGAGTTGGTATGGCTTCGGGATGGAATTTGTTTAAAATGGACGTGAATCTTTGATTGAAATATTTAACCTTATCTTTCGAACTCATGGTGGCGGCGAACAACTCATCCATCAGAGCTCCTGTAGTAGTCTCTTCTACAAATTTATCTAGAAAATCTTTTTGAAACTTTGTCCAACTAGTTATGGATCCTACAGGTAAGTTAAAATACCATGTGGAGGATGAGTTCTCAAAAGTGTAGGGGAACATCCTGCAAACTACGTCTTCATGCTGGACGTTCATAATCCTGATTGCTAGTATAAATTTCTTGATATGATATTCAGGCAATCCTGAGGTTTCGGGATTGAACTGAAGTAACTTCTTTTGATGTCAGGGAAGGTTATGGACTGGTCCCGGGAGGGCCAAAGCGTCTCTGGCCAACCAGGGTTGATTTTTCATAGGTGGGTTCCCCCTTTCTTGATTATGGCCATTGTTTCCTTCCATATCTTCATACTCTGATTTAAACTCCTCCTCTTCCGAAAAATCGTCTGGTTCAGAGACGTCGCCGGTTGATGTTTTGGGTATCAGATCAAGAGGATATTGGATTTTGGTGATTGCGAAATCTATTAAGTCTTCTACTGTGTGCATGAAAACTTTGTTGGGAGTATTGACCAATGGCCTACTTATATTTTTTCTTCAAGGAAGTATCAGGGCTAAGGACAACACACCGATCTATCAGGCGTATGCTCTTGTGATTCTTCTGAATTGATTTAATTCCTCGTGACGAAGAGCGTAAGGTATTTTAGGGTGAAAATATTATTCCTGGATATGGGGTGAGTTACTTGTTTCAGGAGTACTCAATGTGTGTGGGTTGTCTTGGGAATGACTAGCCATGCATGTGGGTTGCTTTGCATCTATAGGTTGTTTGAAATACTATGTAAAATATATATCTAGCCATTCATTTTTGGCCCTCCTTCTAGCCCCTATTTTTGTGATGGTTCCTAAATACCTTGATTCAACAGTAGAAACCAAACCCGCCACTAAGGCCCAATTAGACTCTGCATTGTTTAATAGTGGAATGGTTCTCCAGATCTTGTGATCGGACCAATTTATCGACGGGATTTATGTTTTATTATGAAGGTTGTTCCTTCAGTTCAGACTATCTCTTTTTGTATTTTCTCTTGGGTGGGACCAATATGAGATGTAAGATGATATAAACCAACTTGGAAACAAAAGAGGACTAAGTTCTAACTACTGGGGAAGAGGCTGAACTTGGGATAACCCGCTTCTCAAGCATGCAGGTGAAAATTTCATACCACAGGCCTAGTACTAATATATTAACCATGTGAGCATCCAATTATTGTCAAAGAAACCAATTACCAGAAAGAAAACACATATGTGATAAGACAATGGTAAGAAAAATAATTCACCTACTTAATCATCCATCACATAATAACACCACGATTCATCTCATCATTAAAGTAAAGAACAATAAAATATTGCACCAGATAACTTGACAATAGATTAAATAGCTCTTACTCATGACATCATCATTCATGAAACGAGATAGGAAATAGTTATTCTCGACATCCAATCACATGCATTTGATGAAAATAATTTTGTCTCTGGTCCAGAAGGACTTCTCTATTAACGGTAGCTCGGAAATAATTCTTGACAAAACCAAAACAAAAGAGTTTCTTGCAACAACCATGGACCCCTAACTAATTGGTATATGCTATTATTTATAATGTAAAATTAACTAAAAATAACGGCTAAGTGTAGTTTAAACAAAACAAAACTCACCACGTGGCGTCCTCTTCTAACAGTTTCCTTAACAGTCAACTCAAGATATCACTTGAAAGGGTGACTTTTCTAATACTTCGACCAACTGATAAACAAATCCTCGCAAGTTTGGACCCATGGAAATCTATGTTTCTCCATCAGAGTCGTGTAAATTCATCTGACCTCCACTGCCTACACTCGGTACTTCACTAGACTGGTGTTTAACTATTGTAGCACAGTCCGCGCTCTAATCGAATGTTCCATAAATCGTTGCACTCATCTTGGAAATGTGTCGATCACCATCGCTAGCTCTTCGGCCCATAATAAATCTTGCTTGGTATGTGATTCAACTATGTCGCACAAGTTGACGAAGTTGTCGGGGTTACTGAACTCGGGGAGTTCGATATCCTTCATTGCTTTGTTAATTTTCCCCCAATTTTTCTTGCATTTGACCCACTGCTCTTGAATTTCTTGGTGTGGTTGCTTGGTATGTGATTTGACTATGTCGCACAAGTTGACGAAGTTTTCGGGGTTGCTGAACTCGGGGAGTCCGATATCCTTCATTGCTTTGTTAATTTTCCCCCAATTTTTCTTGCATTTGACCCACTGCTCTTGAATTTCTCGGTGTGGTTCTTGAGACATCTTAGCCCAATACCCGGTTGATTGCTTCATGCGATCAAGACTGCTTTTGCCTAGCACTCAGATGTCGTGTTCTTCTTTATCCCGACCTTGTTGAACTGCATCAATGTATTCGAGTCCCGACCATGTCCTTGCATGTTGCAAGTTCCATGAGAGTATCTTCCTGGAGTTCAACTATATTTTCAGTAAAAGGGTGCCTCTCTTTTTTGAATTGGTTGTAAGCTTCTTCGAACTCGCTTCTCAGGTATATCATGGTCTAAGTGGTGCCCTGATAGTATTCATCCATGTGGTGCAAATATTCTAGTTCCTTCAGGATGGTGGCCAACTCCTTTTCATCTCATTTGGCTCTATCCAGGGTGGCATCTGAGAGCGCCATCCCCACACCGAGGATCTTAGATGTTCTGGCATTTTCTGTGTTTATCAAGTTTTCCTCTATAGTGATGAGGATGGAGTGATCCAATGTGATCCTCCTTTTATTTGTAGTTCTCTGGACGATGGCCTTCCTCTTTCGATCATAAGAGATCACATAAATATCAACTACCTCATCCACAGGTTTGGGAATATGTTGATCACCCCATGTGAGTGTGTTTCCCAAATTTTTGGTGGTGTATACTTATTCAAGATCGGGTTCTAGAACTTTCTCGTTGTGCTCCGAAGGCCCGGCCTCCACTTGTCACTTGTCGGGGATATGAGTATCGAGAGGAATAGAGGCATTGGGAAAATACTTGATACTTACTTGTTCATCGGCTGTTGAATCACAGATTTCCTTTAGTGGGGATCCTTCCCTAAGCTCATGTGGTTCTGACTTGTTTCTCTGATTGTTTGCTCGAGTCTCCTCGTGTCAAGGCCACTTTTAGACTCTTTTTCTTTCTTTGGGATCTCCTAGATTTTGACCTCAGGAGCAGGAGAAGAAGTCTTGTCCGGTGCCTTTTCTTCTTGGACATGCACAGGGGTCCTGCGAGATGCCTCTGGGATTTCATCATCACTATATATATTTAAAAACTCTCTTAATGGATTAGGCACGCTTGTTTCTACTGATACCCAACCTGTCTCTAGTTGAGTCATCACACCTACCGGTGATCCAACCGGTGGAATTGTGGATTCAAGGTCATCTGACCCGTTGATGTTATCAAGGTTCATGAAATTAGGGCCGCTTGGCCCTGCCGGGCTTTCTTCTGGGCTATTGGTCGGAAGCCTTGGCAACATGATGAGGTCTGGTTTATCCCACATCCGAATCATTATCTGTTGGGCTTGTTGATACATGAGTGCCCCTCTCTCCCACGCATCCTAAGCCTTGGGGAAATTCATGTCTGGAATCAGAACTCCAGTCTGGAATCAGAACTCCAATTGGCTTAACCCTTCTTGCTTGGCCTATGCGGTGTCAGTTACCATGTAGAAACCAATATGAAACCCATTGGGTATGAACACCTAGTTCTTATTCTTTACCAAAGTAGCATTATAACCTTGCAAGATGGTCTAATAACAGATTTCCCCTACTACTAGTTGATCGAGGACATATACAGGTAACCAATGGGGTGCTCTAGTGGCGCCAAAAACCCTAATGTAGGTATCGTGCTCATCCAGATACCAATGGCCAACTTTTGATACAATCCTTTTGGTTGCATCCGACAGCCTTGGGAACTCTTTCTTGAACAGAAAAAAATAAATACGTGTGATAAACTGATCGAAGATGACAGAGTAGGATTTCTTGTACCCGTTCTCTCACAAGATGCCAAAATACACATGGACCGGGAGCTCTGATGAGTGTCAACTCAATTTCATTTTGGCAAAGACATTTCTGGCACAAATGACGTTCAATAGATAAGAAGCCATATAGAAGGATGGGGTTTCTCCCTCTTTCGTCATTTGAGCCTGTCGTATGCAAGTGCTCAGTTGTTTGAAGATGATGGCACCCTAGTTAAAACCTATTCTGGAAATGGATACCGTATAAGCTAGAGGCATCCAATTCTCTGAAAACCTAGAGCAGTCTTTCTCCCCAAGCAATCGGCATAGGATGGCCATTAGATATATGTATGGCTCCCTCAAGTTAGCAATCGGGTACCAGCCAAAGGTCCGATTGGTGAACTTTTTATCTTCTCTTCACCACGACGCCATCACCTTGATGGTGTCTTTTTTCTCATAGAATCTTACAACAAAATCGATGTTTAGTCGTTCTTTCGACTCTCTGAGCTTGTAGGAATTTTGAACTTCCACTGGGAGGAAAACCCCAACACACTCATCGTTGTTGTCATTAATAAAACATCTTTGTGTGTCAATGTGATCGATAAACCATTTCAAGAGTTCGATGCAGGGGAAAACCGGAGTCCTACTTGCCACCCTGTGAAGATATGCCTTTCGGACATTCGGAAGTACTTCATCGTCGAGTCTTCTCGTATCAAGATCATTGTGTGGGTTATTTTCGGGGAATTCTTTCCGCTTGGTTTTCTTGAAAAGTTCTTCCTAGCATGGGAATACTTTCTTGGTCCCAATGTTCGACTCAGTGTCTCCAAAGGTCGAGGGTTGAACGAAAGCCTTCTTGGTGGTTGTTTTGATGATGGGCACCATCTTTGGAGAAAATTCCAATTGTCTTGCAACCACTAGGGAGGAACCTTCTCCCACCTTTGGTTCTTGTAGCTTTGGTTCTCTTAGAGATTTATTGGTGGTGGGTTTCTTTGGAGGCATTGTTCCTGCAACTGAAAAATGATCCTTTAGGCAAGTGTACAGAGTAACATTGGATAACAATGTATGAAATGAGGCATAAAACATCAATAGACTGGTACATACTTGTAACGCTTGCTAAACTATTCTTTAATACTCAACGGACCTTAGAATCTATCCCCAGAATGCTCGTCTCGCTCCTCTGGATGTTCCCAACTCCTTCATGCACATAATAGCCTTGTTTAAAATGACTCAAAAGAATATAATGGGAGATAATCTACCAGTCGTATCAACCAGTTAATACAAGGAATGGGTGAAATTCAAAACAATCTATCGCCAAATATCTGCAAATAGATTATGCATGGGTTGACGGTGGAGGGGAGGAGGGAGATGCACTATATCGGCATGTTCAAACAGTCCTTTTGATTCATGCACGAATTAGAAACTAATGCGAGATTCTGGAATTAATTAACCCTTTAAATGTGTCGTATCTAGCG
>JZKD02S1638008.1:56036-66241 GCA_000966675.3 Picea glauca
TTATAATGTAAAATTAACTAAAAATAACAGCTAAGTGTAGTTTAAACAAAACAAAACTCACCACGTGGCGTCCTCTTCTAACAGTTTCTTTAACAGTCAACTCAAGATATCACTTGAAAGGGTGACTTTTCTCATACTTCAACCAACTGATAAACAAATCCTCGCAAGTTTGAACCCATGGAAATCTATGTTTCTCCATTAGAGTCGTGTAAATTCATCTGACCTCCACTTCCTATACTCGGTACTTCACTAGACTGGTGTTTAACTATTGTAGCACAGTCCGTTCTCTAATCGGATGTTCCATAAATCGTTGCACTCATCCTGGAAATGTGTCGATCACCATCGCTAGCTCTTCGGCCCATAATAAATCTTGCTTGGTATGTGATTTGAATATGTCGCACAAGTTGACAAAGTTGTCGGGGTTGCTAAACTCGGGGAGTCTGATATCCTTCATTGCTTTGTTAATTTTCCCCCAATTTTTCTTGCATTTGACCCAATGCTCTTGAATTTCTCGGTGTGGTTGGTTGGTATGTGATTCGACTATGTCGCACAAGTCGATGAAGTTGTCGGGGTTGCTGAACTCGGGGAGTCCGATATCCTTCATTGCTTTGTTAATTTTCCCCCATTTTTTCTTGAATTTGACCCACTGCTCTTGAATTTCTCAGTGTGGTTCTTGAGACATCTTAGCCCAATACCCGGTTGATTGCTTCATGCGATCAAGACTACTTTTTCCTAGCACTCAGATGTCGTGTTGTTCTTTATCCCGACCTTGTTGAACTGCATCAATGTATTCGAGTCCCAACCATGTCCTTGCATGTTGCAAGTGCCATGAGAGTATCTTCCTGGAGTTCAACTATATTTTTAGTAAAAAGGTGCCTCTCTTTTTTGAATTGGCTGTAAGCTTCTTCGAACTCGCTTCTCAGGTATATCATGGTCTAAGTGGTGCCCTGATAGTATTCATCCATGTGGTGCAAATATTCTAGTTCCTTCAGGATGGTGGGCAACTCCTTTTCATCTCATTTGGATCTATCCAGGGTGGCATTCGAGAGCTCCATCCCCACGCCGAGGAGCTTAGATGTTCTGGCATTTTCTGTGTTTATCAAGTTTTCCTCTATAGTGATGAGGATGGAGTGATCCAACGTGATCCTCCTTTTATTTCTAGTTCTCTGGACGATGGCCTTCCTCTTTTGATCATAGGAGATCACATAAATATCGACTACCTCATCCACAGGTTTGGGAATATGTTGATCACCCCATGTGAGTGTGTTTCCCAAATTTTTGGTGGTGTATACTTATTCAAGATCATGTTCTAGAACTTTCTCGTTGTGCTCCGAAGGCCCGACCTCCGCTTGTCACTTGTCGGGGATATGAGTATCGAGAGGAATAGAGGCATTGGGAAAATACTTGATACTTACTTGTTCATCGGCTGTTGAATCACCGATTTCCTTTAGTGGGGATCCTTCCCTAAGCTCATGCAGTTCTGACTTGTTTCTCTGATTGTCTGCTCGAGTCTCCTCGTGTCGAGGCCACTTTCAGCCTCTTTTTCTTTCTTTGGGATCTCCTAGATTTTGACCTCAGGAGCAGGAGAAGAAGTCTTGTCCGGTGCCTTTTCTTCTTGGACATGCACAGGGGTCCTGCGAGATGCCTCTAGGATTTCATCATCACTATATATATTTAAAAACTCTCTTAATGGATTAGGCATGCTTGTTTCTACTGATACCCAACCTGTCTCTGGTTGATTCATCACACCTACCGGTGATCCAACCGGTGGAATTGTGGATTCAGGGTCATCTGACCCGTTGATGTTATCAAGGTTCATGAAATTAGGGCCGCTTGGCCCTGCCGGGATTTCTTCTGGGCTATCGGTCGGAAGCCTTGGCAACATGATGAGGTCTATTTTATCCTGCATCTGAATCATTATCTGTTGGGCTTGTTGATACATGAGTGCCCCTCTCTCCCACGCATCCTAAGCCTTGGGGAAATTCATGTCTTATACCAGGGTTACCTGGGAAATCTTTGTTGTTTCGGTGGCTTCTTGAGGAGCTTCCACGGCTTCGACTGATTCGGGTGTTATCCTTTCTTTGTTGGCCCTGAGGATTTATTGCACTGATTGTTCCAAGACTATTGCTTTCTCATCCCAAATCATGGCCTTAAACCTGGTTGCTTTAGGGCAGCCATCCTTGCCACCACCTCATCCCAGCTTTGAGCATTTTAGGTGAAGATCTCATCCTCAAACCTATCATGGGAATATGGCCAGCAGGATGATACCTGTGACGTGTGATTTAGGACCAGACCCTTGGGGTCATGCTTGCAAAAATGACCAGTCTGGAATCAGAACTCCAATTGGATTAACCCTTCTTGCTTGGCCTATGCGGTGTCAGTTACCATGTAGAAACCAATATGAAACCCATAGGGTATGAACACCTGCTTCTTATTCTTTACCAAAGTAGCATTATAACCTTGCAGGATGGTCTAATAACAGATTTCCCCTACTACTAGTCAATCGAGGACATATACAAGTAACCGATGGGGTGCTCTGGTGGCACCAAAAACCCTAATGTAGGTATCGCACTCATCCAGATACCAATGACCAACTTTTGATACAATCCTTTTGGCTGCATCCGACAGCCTTGGGAACTCTTTCTTGAACATAAAAAAATAAATACGTGCGATAAACTGATCGAAGATGACAGAGTAGGATTTCTTGTACCAGTTCTCCTACAAGATGCCAAAATACACATGGACCGGGAGCTCTGATGAGTGTCAACTCAATTTCATTTCGGCAAAGACATTTCTGGCACAAATGATGTCCAATAGATAAGAATCCATATAGAAGGATGGGGTTTCTCCCTCTTTCATCATTTGAGCCTATCGTATGCAAGTGCTCAGTTGTTTGAAGATGATGGCACCCGAGTTAAAACCTATTCTGGAAATGGATACCGTATAATCTAGAGGCATCCAAGTCTCTGGAAACCTAGAGCAGTCTTTCTCCCCATGCAATCGGCATAGGATGGCCATTAGATATATGTACGACTCCCTCAAGTTAGCAGTCGATTACCAGCCAAAGGTCCGATTGGTGAACTTTTTATCTTCTCTCCACCACGACGCCATCACCTTGATGGTGTCTTTTTTCTCATAGAAGCTTACAACAAAATCGATGTTTAGTCGTTCTTCCGGCTCTCTGAGCTTGTAGGAATTTTGAACTTCCACTGGGAGGAAAACCCCAACACACTCATCGTTGTCGTCATTAATAAAACATATTTGTGTGTCAATGTGATCGATAAACCATTTCAAGAGTTCGATGCAGGGGAAAACCGGAGTCCTACTTGCCACCCTGTGAAGATATGTCTTTCGGACATTCGGAAGGACTTCATCGTCGAGTCTTCTCGTATCAGGATCATTGTACGGGTTATTTTTAGGGAATTCCTTCCGCTTGGTTTTCTTGAAAAGTTCTTCCTAGCATGGGAATACTTTCTTGGTCCCAATGTTCGACTCAGTGTCTCCAAAGGTCGGGGGTTGAACGGAAGCCTTCTTGGTGGTTGTTTTGATGATGGGCACCAGCTTTGGAGAAAATTCCAATTGTCTTGCAACCACTAGGGAGGAACCTTATCCCACCTCTGGTTCTTGTAGCTTTGGTTCTCTTAGAGATTTATTGGTGGTGGTTTTCTTTGGAGGCATTGTTCCTGCAACTGAAAAATGATCCTTTAGGCAAGTGTACAGAGTAACATTGGATAACAATGTATGAAATGAGGCATAAAACATCAATAGACCGGTACATACTTGTAACGCTTGCTAAACTATTCTTTAATACTCACCGGACCTTGGAATCTATCCCCAGAATGCTCGTCTCGCTCCTCTGGATGTTCCGAACTCCTTCACGCACATAATAGCCTTGTTTAAAATGACTCAAAAGAATATAATGGGAGATAACCTACCAGTCGTATCAACCAGTTAATACAAGGAATGGGTGAAATTCAAAACAATCTCTCGCCAAATATCTGCAAATAAATTCTGCATGGGTTGATGGTGGAGGGGCGGAGGGAGATGCACTATATCGGCATGTTCAAACAGTCCTTTTGATTCATGCACGAATTAGAAACTAATGCGAGATTCTGGAATTAATTAACCCTTTAAATGTGTCGTATCTAGCGTATCTTAGAGCTAAAACATCTGATCGTGTCATTTTCTTAGTGGGAAGATCAAGAATCAGCGATATCCTTATGCATGTTTCCATCGGTATACTCCTGAGAAAACTTTAGATGATGAAGAATTTCATCGTACGATGCTAACGTGGTAAAACTGGTTCGGGGTGCGATGTGGGTCTCAGGAGCCAGTAACGACTCTAGGGAAAACTAGATCGTATGTTTGATCACTCGAGCAATGACATATGGAAACAGAGGATAGGTGGTTTGACCGTATATCTTAGTCGGAGTTGTGTCTTTCAACAGAATACATGCATTAAAATAAACCTAGAATTGTCGAAGCCGAAAGGTATCGGGGTCGTCAATCGGGGGTTGACTTTTCACATTCTCCACAGGCTATCCTTCTAAAAACTCACTGATTCCAGAATTTATTGGGGATCGACTCTTAGATATTGTTCCATCACATAGTTCCTTTGTGGGTTATCATACTCGAACACCCTCGATGCCGAAAACGTTTCGGAAGTCGGCAATTGGTGATATCATTTCATTCTTCGTGAGCGCTTACTCTTTTAGTCATTCACCGATTTCGAAGGGATCGGTCATCAACAATATTCTTATTGATGCTTGTCGCAAAATAAATATCGAGTTTGTCGACCCCGATGAATATCAGGACTCGGTAAATTTGGTTCTCTCTAGCGTTTTCTTTCATGCTTAATCCTTTTCGATGATGAATCCCTTAAGCGCGTCGGGGAAAGTTTTGACTGTTAATTCTCTAATTTAGATATTAGTATTTTAAGCTAATGGTTTTTCATGCTCAAGAAAACTTTGAAAGACTTAAATGGGAAACAAAATGATAATAAAAGGCAACATTCTTCATACTAAGGTCTAATTAGATAGTGCAAAATTAAAAGGTACCCAAAAAGTAAAATTTGACATAGGCTTTTTAGGGTGTGTTGAGTACTCAACACATGGCCAAGGTAACCTCTTGTCACTGAAGAATGTTCTGAAGTTTGAAATTGGTTCCTCTTGACCAAATTTCTACTTGAAACCTTAGTTCTCATGACCACTTATCCTGTCCATCTAGGCTCAGTGCTTGAACCCATGGCTCTGAACTTGAATTTTGTCCAATTTGACAACAATTCTTTTCCGAAACTTTTTCTTCAACTTCCACTAACATGGCCCATCTAGGCTCATTGTTGAAACCATGGCTCTGATACCAAATTGTAACATCCCCGACCACCAACAGGTCGGGCAACACTACCCAAACAACCTTAAATATTCCTCCTTTACTACTCTGATACCAATTTGTAACATCCCCAGCCACCAATAGGTTGTGAGGAGGAAAAACAAACGGGGTAGACTGGTCTAGCATAGCCAAGATGATGCAAGCGTGAGACAAACTCTGTGTTTGCGTGAGTGCCTGAGTGTCTGCGTGGGTGAGTGAGAGTGCCTCCCTTTGTCCCCCAGCAGCAAGAATCCCCCCCCCCCTTAAGTCTGCATGTTCTTGAGCGGACACATGTCTCTCAGGAAGCACACCCCTTTCCCTTTGGCAGTCACCTGTCCTTCCCAAAGAACTTAGGATAAAAACATATCCTTCACACAGTTTTTGGAATAATAATAATAATAAATTATTACTCTCTTGGACTTAAGCCTTTAATCTTAGCCCATCTTTCCAACCTCTCAAACCCCTCTCCCTTACCCATCCTAGTGGATATTAGTCCCTCATCACTCTTTCTTCATGGTCGGTCTACACACATCGATGTTTTTATATTAATAATATGAATATTTACATGTACAAAACATGCTCCTGGCCTTTAACACCTAGGCTCTTCGGCCTACTAACACATAAGCCTACCATCTTATAATTTCTTAGCTCACTGGCCTACAAAACATTTTTACAATTCATAAATACAACTGGGGCTCGTCCTTGGGGTATTACACAACAAATCACGCAAAAACCATATCTAATATCTGGGCAAGCAAAACCATCAAAACTTAAATTTTTCCACAATCATCGCAGGCTGTAGACTAACATAGCGCAACGATCCTTGATCGTCACAGGCTAGAGAACAAATACAGTGTGATGACGCCGCATTGTGTCAAAAGGTAGGGTGCACCGATCCTATATCTTCACACTGTCTCTCAAAGTAGGATGCGATGATCAAAATAAAAATGGAAAAAATAAAAAGCAAGAAGGTTTTCCAGTGAATTTAAATAGTCATAGAGTCAAGTTGGATCTCCCAGTGACTTAGAAAACAGAACGCAAGCAATAAAAGAAAGAAATCAAGACAAAATAGAAAAACAATATGTTCCCTAGTATGGTCGCCAATTTTGTTATCGGACAAATCGGTAAGTGCGGACACAAACTGATCTCCCTAGTTTCACCCCGAAACTAGAACAAAACAAGACAGAATATAAAACTTTCCCTAAGTTTCAATCATCAAGCATACTAACTAACAAGAGATATATGACATACCTTTTAAATGTCGTTTGTCCTCACTAGTGTCATCCTCGCTCCGTTCAAAGTCTTATGCGATGTTGAACCTATAAATAGATACAAGCCAACGAAGTGAAAGCAACAACGTATACTCAACAAAACCTATGTATGTGATCAAGGAGTCATAAAATAAAATAAAGACAATTTTATGGGAAATAAATATATTACTGTATTATAAATATGAAAAGGAGAATACAACCAGATGCCTTGATGTTGAAAGGTACCTTCCAACAATTCCTTGCTTCCCACACACTTCTTGCTCCACGGATTCTGAGATCAACAATCTATATTGACAAAGCAAAGCCCAAAGCTACAAAAATTACTCAAACTCACAACAAAAGCTAGCCAACTAACTTGTCCCATGAGAACTCTTCTCCTTTTATAAGCTTAAAAGGATAGGGTGAGGAGGTTAGGATGATCCCATGAGATTAGGGACGCGAATCATATCTAAACCAATTTTTTTATATGAAGTTTATAGGGAAAGAAAGAACTGAGAAGAGGTATAGGGGAAGGGCTGAGAGAACATACTTGATCAAGAGGATATGTCCTGGCAGGGAAAGAGAGCAGTGAGTCCAACTGCTAAGTTTAGCTTCTAGTTTTTCCATAATAACCTCCCAAGAAGGGTCATGAAGAGATTTGGAAAGAAGGGGAGATCCTAAATATTTAGCTGGGAGAAAAGAGGGTTGGAAACCAAGAAAGGTGTACAGATGTAGTTGAATAGTGGGGGGGAGTATTGAAGAAAAAAACCTAGGATTTCTCCTGGGTAATGACCGTGCCAGAAGCAAGATTAAATAGGTCCATTTTTTTTTAAATCATCCACTTCTTTTACTTTAGATTTTCCCATTAGAATATTGTAATCCACAAACTAAAGATGAGACAAATCCTCTACACCCTGAAGGAGGGTTGTCCCCTTGATATCACCTTGTCTCTTAGCACAGGAAAGGTTGCGTCTCAAACCTTCTGCCAATATTGTGTATAGGAAAGGGTACATAGGGTCTCCCTTCCTAATACCTCTAAAAACATTGAAGGTATTGGAGGGAGATCCATTCACCGAGATAGAGAAGAAGGTTGTAGAGAGCCATTCATAACCCAAGCTACCCAGTCTTCCCAAAATCCAAAGGCTAAATTAATCTTATGAAGGAAGTCCCACATCATCTGATCATAGGCCTTACACATATCCAATTTCAACATCATTCTCTCTTTTTTTTACACCTTGAGGAAGTGAATAGCTTTGTGGGATACTATAGTACCATATAAAATATGATTTCCCTCTGCAAAGCCTCCCTGCTCCTGAGAAATGATGAGCGGGAGGATAGGTTTAAGCCTAGAGGCTATCAGTTTGGAAATAATTTTATAGATGACATTGCATAAGGAAATGGAGAAAAACTTGTCTGTGAAGCATGCTCCTTTGATCTTCGGGATTAAAGTGATAAAAGTGGCATTTAAGTCCTACAAAATAGATTTAGATTTGTGTGATTCTTCCACCACTCCCCAGATATCATTTTCAAGAACTGGCCAACCTACCTGTAAAAATTCAGGGGTGAAGCCATCCGACCCGAGGGACTTCCCTAGGGCCATACTTTTAACAATTACTTCAACTTATTCTCTGGAGGATGGTCCGATCAAGATTTGGGATTGTTTTGGGGGAACCAGCCTAGGGATCACTTTAGTTATTTTAATGATAGCTTCATGTTTGTTTATCTCAGTTTCTGAGAGAAGGTCTTGGTAATATTTTAGGAGTTCCTACTCAATATACTCCTCTGTCACTTTGGTGTTGCCATCCTGTGCTTTGATAGACACAATTCTATTTATATTCCTTCTCTGGGTTTAGGAGTTATGGAAGAAGTGAGTGTTCTTATCCCCTTCTCTTAACCAGTGGATCCTAATTTTTTGTCTCCAAAGAATCTCTTCCTAGTGCTCTCTTCTAATCGGATCTTCCCTGATTTCAACTTCCCTCACAATAAATTTTGAGGAGAAGAGTCCTTGAATGCCTTTCTTGTTGGTTATGGAGCCTGATTATCTTCCTGATTCAGAGGTCTTTGTTTTCAGCTGTGTTTATACCCCATGAATACTTTACACCCCAGAATAATGTACACTCATCCATGTAGGGGAGTGAAAAGGGGGGTTTGGGGGCAAGCGGGCCCCCGAAGGAAAAATTGTCTTTTAAATGTATATTTTAATTTCATTGTAAATTTGGACTGTTCATTATAAGGTCGCAGATCTGGCAATAGAAGTTATGTTAGGTTTTTTTTCCCTAGAAGGAAACCTTCTTTTATGAGGGAAATGTATTGTAGCTATGCATCAGTGTGAATATTGTATTCTAAGAGAGGAGACTGTGAGAGAAAGAAGAGGAAGTTACAACGGGTGTGTTGTAGGTTGTATCCCTTCATTTGCTAGACAATAATAAAGGAAGGACCTAGAAATTTCTATGGTGGATGTAGCCCACACTGGGCGAACCATGTATATCTGTGTCTCTATTGTATTGTGTATATTTTGTGTTTTATTTCCGCATTTGTTTTATTTTATTGCTTTGCGATCATGTTTTTCTAACAACTAGTATTAGAGCGAAAGGTAACTCGCAGAAGAAGAGGGTTCCTAGTTCGAGTGGGAGCAATGGTAGTATATGGAAAGTTTAGGGTCAAGAAATTTAATGGCCAAAACTACAAGTTATGGAAGATGCATATGGAGGATTATTTATATCATAAGGATCTATTCCTAACATTAGGTGGAATAGCAAAGAAGCCGACGACTATGAAGGATGAAGAATGGGAGATTCTTGACAGGAAGGCTCTAGGAACGATATGGATAAGCCTGTCAACGTTGGTGGCTTTCAATATTTAGAAAGAAAAGACAACGAAGGATCTGATGGATGTGTTGTCTAAAATGTATGAAAAACACTTGGCATCCAATAAGGTATTTGTAATGAAGAGATTATTTGATATGAAGATGTCAGAAGGTGGGTGTGTTGCAGATCATTTAAATGAATTTAATATGGTTACTAATCAACTAAGTTTTGTAAAAGTGGACTTTGATGATGAGGTCAAGGCTCTTCTAATATTGTGCTCATTGCTAGAAAGTTGGAATGGATTTGTCATGGTTGTAAGTAACTCTGTCTCTGGTTCAAATACTTTAAAATTTGATGATGTTGTTGGTGCTATCCTTAGTGAAGAAATGTGAATGAAAAGCACAGATGAGACATCAGGTAATGTGTTGAACATGGAGAAAAGAGGAAGACAAAAGGATAGAGGAAAGGGCTCAGGGAACCGCAGAAATTCTAGGAAGGGCAGATCCAAATCCAGACTTGGAAAGATATAGTGTTGGAATTGTGGGAAGAAAGGACATCTAAAGAAAGACTGCAAAGCTCCAAAGAAACAAAGAGATGGACAACAGGAGAAAAATCAGGAAGAAAATGTAACAGGTGATGTGTTACAAGATGCTTTGATTCTTTCTATAGATAATATTTCTGAGTCTTGGGTGGTAGATTCAGGGGCTTCATTTCATGCCACACCCCATAGGAAACATTTTCTAGATTATGTTCAAGGTGATTTTGGACAGGTTCATTTGGG
>JZKD02S1638008.1:97402-117568 GCA_000966675.3 Picea glauca
GAATACACAAAGAACATGAAAGAAGTCATATTGATTCTATACAAATGATACGTACACTTGGTAATACATTAATTAATCTTCAACGAATGTCTGCTCAACAAGCAATCCACATTGCACTTTCCTTTCCCCTCAATTGTAGTTCAACAAAATGTGTCTTCATAAACACATCTCCACTTGAGAAACACACATTTGTGCTTAAACCACCGTCTTTGCTAGAACAAGAGCCTGATAATTCAGAGGGTGTACTATGTCACTTTATTATTGATTATTACCTCCAACATCCATCTCCTGTTAAGCATATCTGCTTAGAAGAATTCTTATCGCATTACAAAAAAAATGGTGCAACCATATCAAAAAGAAAAAAACCCTCTATAATACGGTTTGTCAGATACAACAAACATACTGACTATGAAAACTATTGTAGAGAAAAACTATTGTTATACATTCTGTTCGATGAAAATTAAAACACATTAAAACATAACTTCCCTACATGGGAAGTTGTGTATGTTGCCTCTGAGACTATAGTGAAAACCAATGAATCTAGGTTTACTTACAATGTTAATCCAACATGGGGTGATCTAGAAAGTGTAGTTAATGAACAAGAAAACCCCGACAATCTTGATGAGACATTCACAAACCAAAAAACAACTAGAACTCCCTGCGAGTCCTGTGACTTGCAAGAATATTTGCCTCGTCCTCGAGCATGCAACATTGAAAATGTATCAATCTTGGTTTTCAAGTCACAAAAAATCCTTTCCTTATTGAAAATAATGAATACCACAGAATCAGAGGTTTGTTAAATCAAGAAAAAGAGGCAATTCTAAAGGACATTGCACTTAAAAAACACTTGAGCATGCACACTCCTGTGCATTTGTTCCTTACAGGTGGAGTAGGAATAGGAAATACATTCACAGTGAAAGCACTATTCCAAATTCTTATATGAATCTATGATTCAAACAATTCCTCTGATCCTATGAAACCAAAGGACCTAATAGTTGCATACACAGGAAAAGCTGCATATAATGCAGGTGGAACAACAGTCCACTCTGCATTTTTTATGCCTTTTAACAAGTCACAGTTTATTCCACTCGGCAAGGAAATGTTAGATACCTTGTCTAAGATTTATGAGGAACTACAAATTGTCTTCATAGATGAGGCATCTTTGATTGGAAGTCGCTTATTGTATTCCATTGACAACTGACTAAGGAAAATAAAACATGTGCACACAAAATACTTTGGAAACATTGACATGATTTTCTATGGGGATCTTTACCAAGCACAACCCATATTCTTTGATATTTGAACAACCTACATTCAACATGCAAACAGTGATGCATGACTTCTGGAAAGACAATATTAAATTCTTTGAATTGCATACTACAATGCACCAGACATATGAAACATTTATTGCAATTCTGGATAGAATGAAGACAAACAGCCAAACACATGATGACTTAACATATATCAATTTGAGGTGCATGAAACCTGCACCAACAGACCCAACCTTCCCTTACTTGTTCTACATGAATCTAGGGATGTTGCAATGCATAACAAGTACATGTTATCACTCATGTTTGGCGATGATATCATCATCAATTCAATTGACCTTGAAGAAGAAAACCATGGAAATGTGCCACATCATGAACATACAACCACTTTACCTTTGCAATTTGTCTTGAAATTAGACATGTTGGTTGAAATATATGCCTGCAACTATGATTCACATGATGGCTTGGTCAATGGTGCAGATGGAATACTCAAAGACTATACCAAAATAGAAAAACTTGATGTCCTCTGGATTAAGTTCCATGAACTGCATATAGGCCACCGACAAGAAAACAAGTTGGCTTATCTATATAATTCAAACACTACAAGCGATTGGACACCTATCTTGCAAATATCAAAACCAGTATCGACATCAGAAAAGATAGGTCGACTGAAGATTCAAAAACAATTTCCAATTAAACTTTCATGTGCACATACAGTCCACATATCGCAAAGACTAACACTTGATAGTGTTGCATTTGAGCCTGCTGGAATTCGAATACATGGACTTGTATACACAACATTGTCATGTGTCAGAAGTATAGATTCCTTGTATTTACTAAGTCCTCTTACAAAAGATAACTTCAAAATCAAACACAAAGTTGATATTGAGATGCAACGCCTCGGGACTACTGCAAAGTGGCATCTGCAGTATGATTACCAATCCATACAAACAAACTCATCTGTATCAATTTTTTCACTTAACACGCACAACTTACATGCACACGTGGATGATATGCTCAATGGCTGACACAATCCAATTCGATATTCTATGCCTATAGGAAACATACATGGCATTATGCACACAAAACAAGCAATTTCCAAATCACAATTTCTTATCGAGTTACATTACACATGGGGTGATGATATTGGTGAAAAAACATGTAACAATTTTGAAGCATATACATTTCGAAGAAAACAATGTTGAGATGGTGCTTGAAAAATTATTTTTTCATGGAGCAGATTTTGCAATACTGAATCTCTATGATGCTCCCCATGCAACATTCTCCAACATACTAAATGTTCTTTCCAATGCATTAGACCATTTGCATTTGAACGAAACCATTGTCATTGTAGGAGACTTCAACATTGACATGCTACAAAATAATGCCATAACAAAAGAATTGGAAAACTACATGTGAAAATACAGTCTCCGCTTTCTTTTGAACAACACAAGCCATGTACAAAACGTACTTATTGACCATGTATGGTCGAATGTGCCCATTTCTCAATACAACGTCTTTCTCTTAGACACATACTGGGTTGATCATGATACAATTGGTATTTCACTTGAATTATAATATATACATCAAACATATTGCAAAATCATATTTCTATGTTTCAAAGCATATATATCTAGCTTGTTCCAGAAAACCAAGTTATCCAACTTCTTAGTTTTCCCTGGCTTGTACACATACTGGTTTGATCATGATACAATTGGTATTGCACTTGAATTATGAAATATACATCAAACATATTGAAAAATCACATTTCTATGTTTCAAAGCATATATGTCTATCTTGTTGCAGAAAACAAAGCTATCCAACTTCTTAGTTTTCCCTGCTTTGTAATTGATTTTGGGCACAAAAGTTTATTACACAAATTTTTATATATACACAAACATGGATGAACAACAACAAAAAAAAATGGTACATTCTTCTAACACTATCTGTTACTCTATTCCTTTTATTCTATTTTATTTACTCTATGTACATATTCCTTGTTTTTTTCTTTACATCTCAACTTATGTTCATGTCCATTTTGTTTTGTGCTTTTTTTTCATAGAAACAAACAGGAAAAGTGGACAAGGCAAAAAAAATTTAATCGGAAATGTAGAAGAATCCATGCAAAGGTGCATATTTCTACCCATGTTCCATATCCAATTGTTTTTCATTTACTCTGTCTATATTTGTTGCATTGATTTGCAGCTCTATTTTTTTTTCCTTGGATACTCCATATCTTTCTGTATATTGACTTGTCTTCATGTCAAATCTATTTTCTTTGCTGCTATCTTGAAATAAATAAATTTGTAATCCCATTTTTTTTCATGTATTCCTATGTAGCAGCTTGCTTTCATGTCCATTGTATTCTTTGTATTGCTACATTGAAACAAGAACATAGTAAGTGGACACAAGGATGGAGCCTTATGTGCCACATCTGAAAAAGTTGGAGTGCAATGTGCCGCAGCAAATACAATGTGTATGCCTAAGACTAAGAGGTATGGTTGCAAAAAACTCTGATCTGCATACGTTGTCCAGTTTGTCCAACTATATATTTTTTCCATAGTTGATGTGTTTCTATCGCTTGATAATTATCACACTAAGTGTTGTTCTGTGAACCATACAATTCTTTGCTCCCTTTCTTTTTCCTCTTCTATACTTATTTGTTCTCCCTTTTCTTCTTCCCCTCTATTATCCACTTATGGTTCTATCCTTAGTCTCATGTCTATGCTCATGGGTTCTTGGGATGGCGGAGTGACAAATTCCATGTCCATCTATGTCTTTACATCACGAGTCCGACCGAACTTTGTTCATTTTCATACTTGGTGAATTTTATGGCCGTGGGTTCCTACGTAGGTTCCATCGAAATCTCATGCCCCGTGTTTGTGGTATACACCTTGCACTAGAAACTTCGGTGATCTACAATTCGACCCTGGACTCGAACCCCCAGGCCTCACTCTACCTATGATGACTTCGTCTGAATCCTTGCATATAAATGTGCCAAGTCATATATTTTTTCTATTGCTTGTTGGGATAGATATAAACAACATCTCTTTTATATTGAACCAGGGTATGTTGAGCTCCAACTATATTCCATGACTGAAAATATTTTTCCCATAGTTGATGTGTTTCTATATCTTCATAATTATCAGGATAAGTGTTCTTTTGCAATGGATACAGTTATTTGCTCCCTTTGTTTTTCCTATTCTATACTTACATGTTCTTCCCTTTTCTTATTTCCTCGTATTATCCATTTCTAGTTCTATGCTTAGTTGCATATTTATGCTTGCAGGTTCCCGGGGTGGCAAAGTGAGAAATTCTACATTCATCTATATCTTAACATCAAGCATTCAACAAATCGCAGTTTGTTTCCACACTTAGCCAATTTTATGGTCGCGGGTTCCCCTGAAGGCATTATTGAACTCCCATGCCTTGTGTTTGGATATACATCTTGCACCCAAAACTCTAGTTATCTACAATTCGACCCCGGACTCCTCAAACTAGAAAGCCTCACTCTACCTACGATAACTCTATCTAACTATGGTGCCTTTCCATAATTAAGACCAAGTGTTGTCCTGTGACACATAAATTTCTTTACTCCCTTTGTGTTTCTCTTCTATACTTGTCTCTTTTTCCCTTTTCTTCTTCCCCTCTATTATCCGTTTCTACTTCTATACATAGTCAGATGTCTATGGTTGCAGGTTCTCGGGGTTGCAGACTCAGAAATTATATATCCATCTATAGCTTCACATCACGAGTCTGACCGAATTCTGTTCATTTCCATATTTAGCCAATTTTATGCCCGTCGATTCCCAACTAGGCCCTATGGAACTCTCATGCCCCATAGTCGATGTGTTTCTATTGTTTGACAATTATCAAACAAAGTGTTCTTGTGTCAAGCATAAAGTTCTTTGCTCCCTTTATTTGTTTCCTCTTCTATACTTAGTTGCATTTCTATGATAGTGGTTTCCATGGTGGCAGACTCACAAATTCTATATACATCTATATCTTGACATCATGAATCCAATCGACCGCTTTCATTTCCTTCCTTAGCCAATTTTATGGCCGCGAGTTCTCAGGTAGGTGTTATCGAACTCTCATGCCCCGTGTTTGGAGTATACATCTCACATCCAAAACTTGGGTGATCTACAATTCGACCACAGACTCCCAAGTTCAAAAAAGTACCAAAGAATTTTTCACTCCCCTCCATCCCCGCCACCTTCGCCCCTTCCCGATGCACATTAATTATGATTTTACTAGTGACAACTCACCACATATGTTCGAAAATATTTCCATTAATAAGTGGGAAGCTCGAGGACATTTTCCCCATAGTCCATGTGTTTCTTTCGCTTGACAATTATCAAACAAATTGTTCTTGTTGCAAGCATAAAGTTCTTCGCTCCCTTTTTTTTTCCTCTTATATACTTAGTCGCATTTCTATCCTAGCGGGTTCCCATGTGGAGGACTCACAAATTCTATATACATCTATATCTTGGCATCACGATTCCGACCGACCGCTTTCATTTCCTTGGCCAATTTTATGTTTGTGGGTTCCCGAGTAGGCATTATCGAACTCTCATGCTCCGTGTTCGGAGTATACATCTCGCATCCAAAACTTGGGTGATCTACAATTCGACCACGGACTCCCAGGTTCAAAAAAGTACCAAAGAATTTCACTTCCCTCCATCCCCGCCACCTTCGCCCCTTCCCAATGCACATTAATTATGACTTTTCTAGTGACATCTCACCACAGATGTTCGAAAATATTGGCATTGATAAGCGGAAAGCTCGAGGACATCTACCATTAAAATGCATTACTGGGAGAATATTATGGAATCTGATTAGTTTATTTATGTCAATCTTGAATTCGCAAAAAAATGTTGGTTATTTTAGTTTTTTTAAGGCATCATCATAGCATGAATGCAATATTGTGCTGACCCACTGTCATCTACGTGTTGACATGATGCCCCTCTTTAGTATTGTGCATATATTGCAAGTTCACATATTTGAGACTATACTTGCATATGAAAATGTTGCTCCACCCTTCCAATTTGAACATAGTTTGCATTTGGGCCACAAAGAAAACTAATAAAAGAAAATAAGAGGAAAATTGTTTAAGTAAATATAAACAAATTATCTTCTAACTTGAACTTGATTTTGTCAAGATCCAGGTATATTATATAGCTGCCAATGTTTTTCCCGCCTTTCCATAATTTCTCGATTTCCCTGCCATCTTCGCACACTTTCCCAATGCAAATTGATTACGCTTTTGATAGATTTGAAAAGATTGGCATTAATGAGCGCAAAGTTGTACAACATATCTCATTAAAATGCATTAAACAAAGATTTACGGGAGATTATATTACCATCCTCCATTGTTCATTCTAAATACTATCACACAATTATTGCTACATGTAGCAATATAAACAAATATTCATCAAAACATTATCTTTTCACACAGGCACCCCACGTGCACCCCAGTCGCTTGAAGTAAGCCATGGTTGGATCCACCAACTAAACCTCCCTATTGTCAAATTGGTAGAGGTCAATATTATGGCATATGATTTTTTATTTTTTTTTTGTAGATCTTCGGCTCGGAACAATTGTTATTTACTTTAACTTTTTGAAGGAATTGTACACCGCCTTTCCATACTTAGTAGATTGTTCAGCTCTTGTTCTCACACATTCACGAGTTCCCAGGCTTCCAAGTACACAAAAGTTCTGAAGCAGTTTTCGTTGTCGTCCATCTCCACCAACTTCGCGTGCTTCCCACTGTACATTAATTATGCCTTTATTAGTCACAACTCACCAGACACATCAAAAATATTGGCATTAAAAGGCGAAAAGGTCGAGTCACAACTCACCAGACACATCGAAAATATTGGCATTAAAAGGTGAAAAGGTCGAGGACATCTCCCATTAAAACACATTGAACCAAGATTTACTGGAGATTATATTATGATGTTGCAGCGTCCATTTTAAATACTATGAGAAAAGGAAGGTTCTCATCACCTTACGGATGAAGCTCGACAACATTTATGTGGATATACCCTAAATATTATCGGGCGCGAGGACTAGAGTTTTCATTGGTCCATAGCTTATGACTACTACTCGTCCCCTTCTACCCAGAAGAAATTTATCTCAGCATCTGGAATTGCAGTGGCAGATTGTGTCCCCAAATTTTTTTACTTTAAGGAGTTGGTAACGTGATGCATCGAGAACTATATTCTTAACCATCGGATTATCCATATGGGAAACCATTCCCAAGTCTCCCTATCTCCTCAAGTATTTCGAAAGATGTTAACAGTTCCTGACCCAACACCTACTTTCAAGGGCGATAATTGCAGACAGTTCTTAAAGAAGCATGGTAATGAATTGAACCTCTTGTTGAAGTTCTTACAGAACCCAGCGGTCGCTCCCCGGGACATGGCCATATTACAAGTTAGTGCATTTAAAAAACTTTTTCAGAAAATTGCATGGATTTTCACGAGCATAACGAGACAAGAAAGTGCAGCTAGCATATCTCAGATGATTTTGTATATTTTATATTTTACAGTCAAGGAACAAGCCATCTTCCATTGCGGCAAGTTGATTTTCATTGAAATCTCTTCCCAATTATTGCAATACATAAGGCAGAAGGAATCCTTTATGTCATCTTATTTAATTTTCACTATGGCGAATTACTATCCATTCCTTGGACTATCTATGTGTAAGAAGGTGATCTGTGATTTTGACCCAGTAACATTCTTGTAGCAGATATTATGGAGACACGACGCTTTCCAACATTTTTATAAAGTCTTTAATGATTTTGTTTCAGTTTTTAAAGCATTGATATTTGGAAAGTATTTCCTTCAGTTGTTTGTCCAACTGACAATCTTCCTGGATAGGAAGGGAACACTAGAAGAAATGGATAAGTATAATGTTATAAGGATTTTTGGTTCTAAACAAAATCCTTACCTCCTTCCATGTCACATATCTGGTACAATGTTTTTTGCTGCAATAGCAAGGCAGTACATCTATTGGTTGCATTTTTCCCATGAAAAAAGAAAGATTCAATTCATCTCTTTGCCTTGGAAATTCTGGGAATTCATGGTCAGGAACCACTTCAACAGTTCTTTCACTAACACTATCCTGAATTAACTATGTACCAATACCAATGATTCACACAAGAAGAAATCAAAAGGCTCGAGTGAAAAAAGTGTTTGATCCCCGACCGCCACACCCAAGACCACAATATATCGGAGAAGTACTCCAACGACCTACCCAAGTAACAAAGTCACATAGAGTTCTTCAGGTGGAGGAGGAGATAAGAACCCTCCCTCTGGAAAAATTGAAAGTTGTCACAAACTTCCCGCGAGAAAAAAATGGAAAACAATAGTCCAAGAATAGGAGGGACCGAGGGCAGAAATTGATATCCATGATCTCTCCCTTGAAGATATAGAATTAGAAATTGACATTGACAAAATGTTCCTCGACGACGATGACCAGCTAGAGAGCACTGCTCCACACAATCCTAGGATGGAAATAATTGGCATAGATACATTGGACGAAGAAGAGTCTTTTTCATTTCAGAGCGTTGTTTTTTACAAGGAATCCAAAAAAATGATTATTGAAAAGAGAGATGTAAAGAATAAGAAAGGGAAATCTCGTTCATATATCAAGCTATGAAACATGTTCCCTTCCTAGATCTCCCAAATACACTGAGCAACTAGAGATGCTTTATAAAACTCTATTATCGGCCTTGAAACAGAAAACACCATGTTAAAGGAGTGAATCAAAGAATTGGAGGCAACTCTAATGCCTCTTCCACTATTTTCTACTCCTTTGGCAATGGTCGGGCCCACTGCACCTGCGACAAATTTAAAAGGATCTGAAAGCCTTCTCACATTGACATGAGGCTATGTGGAAAAGAATATAAACATAAGAATGGAATTAATAACAGAAGCTTGGCTGATGTCAAAGAATATGGTCTATTTTGGAACAAGAGAGCATTCTTTTCATGAGGATCTGCAAGCAGATCTCAAGAACGAGCAAGGTTTCTACCTCGATGTAGTTTTACCATTTGGTGTTAAAGTTACTGGTAAGACAGAATTCAAAAGAAGACATGAGGATCTCCCTTCCTTGGATCGAATAGACCAGCTAAACGCATGTTGGAAAGAAAAGGTAAAGAACCTAAATGGTATCGTTCAAGCATGTATCCAGGCCATATCTAGAAGAGACAAACTATTCAAGAAGATAACTTAGATAGATCTAGCTACCAGCACCAATGAATTCTAGGACCCGAAATTGATTTTCAACTCATTGTTTTTAATCAAGAAAGCATTTGATGATCAAGTTCATATCTATAAAAGACTGTCATTTGAAAATTTCTATGGCATTCTTGAATATGGTGAAGATGACGTGAAATCCTGGCTAGTCGGTTATGCGATTAAAAACCAAAATATTCAAAAATCATTTCACAACCTATATATTCATCTAAGGGACTTGGAAAGTGAATTATTCAATATAAAAATNTTGTTCCTTACAGGTGGAGTAGGAATAGGAAATACATTCACAGTGAAAGCACTATTCCAAATTCTTATATGAATCTATGATTCAAACAATTCCTCTGATCCTATGAAACCAAAGGACCTAATAGTTGCATACACAGGAAAAGCTGCATATAATGCAGGTGGAACAACAGTCCACTCTGCATTTTTTATGCCTTTTAACAAGTCACAGTTTATTCCACTCGGCAAGGAAATGTTAGATACCTTGTCTAAGATTTATGAGGAACTACAAATTGTCTTCATAGATGAGGCATCTTTGATTGGAAGTCGCTTATTGTATTCCATTGACAACTGACTAAGGAAAATAAAACATGTGCACACAAAATACTTTGGAAACATTGACATGATTTTCTATGGGGATCTTTACCAAGCACAACCCATATTCTTTGATATTTGAACAACCTACATTCAACATGCAAACAGTGATGCATGACTTCTGGAAAGACAATATTAAATTCTTTGAATTGCATACTACAATGCACCAGACATATGAAACATTTATTGCAATTCTGGATAGAATGAAGACAAACAGCCAAACACATGATGACTTAACATATATCAATTTGAGGTGCATGAAACCTGCACCAACAGACCCAACCTTCCCTTACTTGTTCTACATGAATCTAGGGATGTTGCAATGCATAACAAGTACATGTTATCACTCATGTTTGGCGATGATATCATCATCAATTCAATTGACCTTGAAGAAGAAAACCATGGAAATGTGCCACATCATGAACATACAACCACTTTACCTTTGCAATTTGTCTTGAAATTAGACATGTTGGTTGAAATATATGCCTGCAACTATGATTCACATGATGGCTTGGTCAATGGTGCAGATGGAATACTCAAAGACTATACCAAAATAGAAAAACTTGATGTCCTCTGGATTAAGTTCCATGAACTGCATATAGGCCACCGACAAGAAAACAAGTTGGCTTATCTATATAATTCAAACACTACAAGCGATTGGACACCTATCTTGCAAATATCAAAACCAGTATCGACATCAGAAAAGATAGGTCGACTGAAGATTCAAAAACAATTTCCAATTAAACTTTCATGTGCACATACAGTCCACATATCGCAAAGACTAACACTTGATAGTGTTGCATTTGAGCCTGCTGGAATTCGAATACATGGACTTGTATACACAACATTGTCATGTGTCAGAAGTATAGATTCCTTGTATTTACTAAGTCCTCTTACAAAAGATAACTTCAAAATCAAACACAAAGTTGATATTGAGATGCAACGCCTCGGGACTACTGCAAAGTGGCATCTGCAGTATGATTACCAATCCATACAAACAAACTCATCTGTATCAATTTTTTCACTTAACACGCACAACTTACATGCACACGTGGATGATATGCTCAATGGCTGACACAATCCAATTCGATATTCTATGCCTATAGGAAACATACATGGCATTATGCACACAAAACAAGCAATTTCCAAATCACAATTTCTTATCGAGTTACATTACACATGGGGTGATGATATTGGTGAAAAAACATGTAACAATTTTGAAGCATATACATTTCGAAGAAAACAATGTTGAGATGGTGCTTGAAAAATTATTTTTTCATGGAGCAGATTTTGCAATACTGAATCTCTATGATGCTCCCCATGCAACATTCTCCAACATACTAAATGTTCTTTCCAATGCATTAGACCATTTGCATTTGAACGAAACCATTGTCATTGTAGGAGACTTCAACATTGACATGCTACAAAATAATGCCATAACAAAAGAATTGGAAAACTACATGTGAAAATACAGTCTCCGCTTTCTTTTGAACAACACAAGCCATGTACAAAACGTACTTATTGACCATGTATGGTCGAATGTGCCCATTTCTCAATACAACGTCTTTCTCTTAGACACATACTGGGTTGATCATGATACAATTGGTATTTCACTTGAATTATAATATATACATCAAACATATTGCAAAATCATATTTCTATGTTTCAAAGCATATATATCTAGCTTGTTCCAGAAAACCAAGTTATCCAACTTCTTAGTTTTCCCTGGCTTGTACACATACTGGTTTGATCATGATACAATTGGTATTGCACTTGAATTATGAAATATACATCAAACATATTGAAAAATCACATTTCTATGTTTCAAAGCATATATGTCTATCTTGTTGCAGAAAACAAAGCTATCCAACTTCTTAGTTTTCCCTGCTTTGTAATTGATTTTGGGCACAAAAGTTTATTACACAAATTTTTATATATACACAAACATGGATGAACAACAACAAAAAAAAATGGTACATTCTTCTAACACTATCTGTTACTCTATTCCTTTTATTCTATTTTATTTACTCTATGTACATATTCCTTGTTTTTTTCTTTACATCTCAACTTATGTTCATGTCCATTTTGTTTTGTGCTTTTTTTTCATAGAAACAAACAGGAAAAGTGGACAAGGCAAAAAAAATTTAATCGGAAATGTAGAAGAATCCATGCAAAGGTGCATATTTCTACCCATGTTCCATATCCAATTGTTTTTCATTTACTCTGTCTATATTTGTTGCATTGATTTGCAGCTCTATTTTTTTTTCCTTGGATACTCCATATCTTTCTGTATATTGACTTGTCTTCATGTCAAATCTATTTTCTTTGCTGCTATCTTGAAATAAATAAATTTGTAATCCCATTTTTTTTCATGTATTCCTATGTAGCAGCTTGCTTTCATGTCCATTGTATTCTTTGTATTGCTACATTGAAACAAGAACATAGTAAGTGGACACAAGGATGGAGCCTTATGTGCCACATCTGAAAAAGTTGGAGTGCAATGTGCCGCAGCAAATACAATGTGTATGCCTAAGACTAAGAGGTATGGTTGCAAAAAACTCTGATCTGCATACGTTGTCCAGTTTGTCCAACTATATATTTTTTCCATAGTTGATGTGTTTCTATCGCTTGATAATTATCACACTAAGTGTTGTTCTGTGAACCATACAATTCTTTGCTCCCTTTCTTTTTCCTCTTCTATACTTATTTGTTCTCCCTTTTCTTCTTCCCCTCTATTATCCACTTATGGTTCTATCCTTAGTCCCATGTCTATGCTCATGGGTTCTTGGGAGGGCGGAGTGACAAATTCCATTTCCATATATGTATTTACATCACGAGTCCGACCGACCTTTGTTCGTTTTCATACTTGGTGAATTTTATGGTCGTGGGTTCCTACGTAGGTTCCATCGAACTCTCATGCCCCGTGTTTGTGGTATACACCTTGCACTAGAAACTTCGGTGATCTACAATTCGACCCCGGACTCGAACCCCCAGGCATCACTCTACCTATGATGACTTCGTCTGAATCCTTGCATATAAATGTGCCAAGTCATATATTTTTTCTATTGCTTGTTGAGATAGATATAAACAACATCTCTTTCATCTTGAACCAGGGTATGTTGAGCTCCAGCTATATTCCATGACTGAAAATATTTTTCCCATAGTTGATGTGTTTCTATAGCTTCATAATTATCAGGATAAGTGTTCTTTTGCAATGAATACAGTTCTTTTCTCCCTTTGTTTTTCCTATTCTATACTTACATGTTCTTCCCTTTTCTTATTTCCCCGTATTATCCATTTCTAGTTCTATGCTTAGTTGCATATTTATGCTTGCAGGTTCCCGGGGTGGCAAAGTGAGAAATTCTACATTCATCTATATCTTCACATCAAGAATTCAACAAATTGCAGTTTGTTTCCACACTTAGCCAATTTTATGGCCGTGGGCTCCCCCGAAGGCATTATTGAACTCCCATGCCTTGTGTTTGGATATACATCTTGCACCCAAAATTCTAGTTATCTATAATTCGACCCCGGACTCCTCAAACTAGAAAGCCTCACTCTACCTACGATAACTCTATCTGACTGTGGTGCCTTTCCATAATTAAGACCAAGTGTTGTCCTGTGACACATAAATTTATTTACTCCCTTTGTTTTTCTCTTCTATACTTGTCTCTTTTTCCCTTTTCTTCTTCCCCTCTATTATTCGTTTCTACTTCTATACATAGTCAGATGTCTATGGTTGCGGGTTCTTGGGGTTGCAGACTCAGAAATTATATATCCATCTATAGCTTCACATCACGAGTCTGACTGAATTCTGTTCATTTCCATATTTAGCCAATTTTATGCCCGTCGGTTCCCAGCTAGGCCCTATGGAACTCTCATGCCCCATAGTCGATGTGTTTCTATTGTTTGACAATTATCAAACAAAGTTCTCTTGTGTCAAGCATAAAGTTCTTCGCTCCCTTTATTTGTTTCCTCTTCTATACTTAGTTGCATTTCTATGATAGTGGGTTCCTAGGTGGCAGACTCACAAATTCTATATACATCTATATCTTGACATCATGAATCCAACCGACCGCTTTCATTTCCTTACTTAGCCAATTTTATGGCCGCGGGTTCTCAGGTAGGTGTTATCGAACTCTCATGCCCCGTGTTCGGAGTATACATCTCACATCCAAAACTTGGGTGATCTACAATTCGACCACAGACTCCCAAGCTCAAAAAAGTACCAAAGCATTTTTCACTCCCCTCCATCCCCGCCACCTTCGCCCCTTCCCGATGCACATTAATTATGATTTTACTAGTGACAACTCACCACATATGTTCGAAAATATTTCCATTAATAAGTGGGAAGCTCGAGGACATTTTCCCCATAGTCCATGTGTTTCTTTCGCTTGACAATTATCAAACAAATTGTTCTTGTTGCAAGCATAAAGTTCTTCGCTCCCTTTTTTTTTCCTCTTATATACTTAGTCGCATTTCTATCCTAGCGGGTTCCCATGTGGAGGACTCACAAATTCTATATACATCTATATCTTGGCATCACGATTCCGACCGACCGCTTTCATTTCCTTGGCCAATTTTATGTTTGTGGGTTCCCGAGTAGGCATTATCGAACTCTCATGCTCCGTGTTCGGAGTATACATCTCGCATCCAAAACTTGGGTGATCTACAATTCGACCACGGACTCCCAGGTTCAAAAAAGTACCAAAGAATTTCACTTCCCTCCATCCCCGCCACCTTCGCCCCTTCCCAATGCACATTAATTATGACTTTTCTAGTGACATCTCACCACAGATGTTCGAAAATATTGGCATTGATAAGCGGAAAGCTCGAGGACATCTACCATTAAAATGCATTACTGGGAGAATATTATGGAATCTGATTAGTTTATTTATGTCAATCTTGAATTCGCAAAAAAATGTTGGTTATTTTAGTTTTTTTAAGGCATCATCATAGCATGAATGCAATATTGTGCTGACCCACTGTCATCTACGTGTTGACATGATGCCCCTCTTTAGTATTGTGCATATATTGCAAGTTCACATATTTGAGACTATACTTGCATATGAAAATGTTGCTCCACCCTTCCAATTTGAACATAGTTTGCATTTGGGCCACAAAGAAAACTAATAAAAGAAAATAAGAGGAAAATTGTTTAAGTAAATATAAACAAATTATCTTCTAACTTGAACTTGATTTTGTCAAGATCCAGGTATATTATATAGCTGCCAATGTTTTTCCCGCCTTTCCATAATTTCTCGATTTCCCTGCCATCTTCGCACACTTTCCCAATGCAAATTGATTACGCTTTTGATAGATTTGAAAAGATTGGCATTAATGAGCGCAAAGTTGTACAACATATCTCATTAAAATGCATTAAACAAAGATTTACGGGAGATTATATTACCATCCTCCATTGTTCATTCTAAATACTATCACACAATTATTGCTACATGTAGCAATATAAACAAATATTCATCAAAACATTAGCTTTTCACACAGGCACCCCATGTGCACCCCAGTCGCTTGAAGTAAGCCATGTTTGGATCCACCAACTAAACCTCCCTATTGTAAAATTGGTAGAGGTCAATATTATGGCATATGATTTTTTATTTTTTTTCGTAGATCTTCGGCTCGGAACAATTGTTATTTACTTTAACTTTTTGAAGGAATTGTACACCTCCTTTCCATACTTAGTAGATTGTTCAGCTCTTGTTCTCACACATTCGCGGGTTCCCAGGCTTCCAAGTACACAAAAGTTCTGAAGCAGTTTTCGTTGTCGTCCATCTCCGCCAACTTCGCGCGCTTCCCACTGTACATTAATTATGCCTTTATTATTCACAAATCACCAGACACATCAAAAATATTGGCATTAAAAGGCAAAAAGGTTGAGTCACAACTCACCAGACACGTCGAAAATATTGGCATTAAAAGGCGAAAAGGTCGAGGACATCTCCCATTAAAACACATTGAACCAAGATTTACTGGAGATTATATTATGATGTTGTAGCGTCCATTTTAAATACTATGAGAAAAGGAAGGTTCTCATCACCTTACGGATGCAGCTCGACAACATTTATGTGGATATACCCTAAATATTATCGGACGCGAGGACCAGAGTTTTCATTGGTCCATAGATTATGACTACTACTCGTCCCCTTCTACCCAGAAGAAATTTATCTCGGCATCTGGAATTGCAGTGGCAAATTGTGTCCCCGATTTTTTTTACTTTAAGGAGTTGGTAACGTGATGCATCGAGAACTATATTCTTAACCAGCGGATTATCCATATGGGAAACCATTCCCAAGTCTCCCTATCTCCTCAAGTATTTCGAAAGATGTTAACAGTTCCTGACCCAACGCCTACTTTCAAGGGCGAGAATTACAGACAGTTCTTAAAGAAGCATGGTAATGAATTAAACCTCTTGTCGAAGTTCTTACAGAACCCAGTGGTCGCTCCCCGGGACATGGCCATATTACAGGTTAGTGCATTTAAAAACCTTTTTCAGAAAATTGCATGGATTTTCACGAGCATAACGAGACAAGAAAGTGCAGCTAACATATCTCAGATGATTTTGTATATTTTATATTTTACAGTCAAGGAACAAGCCATCTTCCATTGCGGCAAGTTGAGTTTCATTGAAATCTCTTCCCAATTATTGCAATACATAAGGCAGAAGGAATCCTTTATGTCATCTTATTTAATTTTCACTGTGGCGAATTACTATCCATTCCTTGGACTATGTATGTGTAAGAAGGTGATCTGTGATTTTGACCCAGTAACATTCTTGTAGCAGATATTATGGAGACACGACGCTTTCCAACATTTTTATAAAGTCTTTAATGAATTTGTTTCAGTTTTTAAAGCATTGATATTTGGAAAGTATTTCCTTCGGTTGTCTGTCCAACTGACAATCATCCTGGATAGGAAGGGACCACTAGAAGAAATGGATAAGTATAATGTTATAAGGATTTTTGGTTCTAAACAAAATCCTTACCTCCTTCCATGTCACATATCTGGTACAATGTTTTTTGTTGCAATAGCAAGGGAGTACATCTATTGGTTGCATTTTTCCCATGAAAAAAGAAAGAGTCGATTCATCTCTTTGCCTTGGAAATTCAGGGAATTCATGGTCAGGAACCACTTCAACAGTTATTTCACTAACACTATCCTGAATTAACTATGTACCAATACCAATGATTCGCACAAGCAGAAATCAAAAGGCTCGAGTGAAAAAAGTGTCTGATCCCTGACCGCCACACCCAAGACCACAATATCTCGGAGAAGTACTCCAACGACCTACCCAAGTAACAAAGTCACACACGGTTCTTCAGGTGGAGGAGGAGATAAGAACCCTCCCTCCGGAAAAATTGAAACTTGTCACAAACTTCCCGCGAGCAAAAAACGGAAAACAATAGTCCAAGAACAGGAGGGACCGAGGGAAGAAATTGATATCCATGATCTCTCCCTTGAAGATATGGAATTAGAAATTGACATTGACAAAATGTTCCTCGACGACGACCAACTAGAGAGCACTGCTCCACACAATCCTAGGATGGAAATAATTGGCATAGATACATTGGACGAAGAAGAGTCTTTTTCATTTCAGAGCGTTGTTTTTTACAAGGAATCCAAAAAAATGATTATTGAAAAGAGAGATGTAAAGAATAAGAAAGGGAAATCTCGTTCATATATCAAGCTATGAAACATGTTCCCTTCCTAGATCTCCCAAATACACTGAGCAACTAGAGATGCTTTATAAAACTCTATTATCGGCCTTGAAACAGAAAACACCATGTTAAAGGAGTGAATCAAAGAATTGGAGGCAACTCTAATGCCTCTTCCACTATTTTCTACTCCTTTGGCAATGGTCGGGCCCACTGCACCTGCGACAAATTTAAAAGGATCTGAAAGCCTTCTCACATTGACATGAGGCTATGTGGAAAAGAATATAAACATAAGAATGGAATTAATAACAGAAGCTTGGCTGATGTCAAAGAATATGGTCTATTTTGGAACAAGAGAGCATTCTTTTCATGAGGATCTGCAAGCAGATCTCAAGAACGAGCAAGGTTTCTACCTCGATGTAGTTTTACCATTTGGTGTTAAAGTTACTGGTAAGACAGAATTCAAAAGAAGACATGAGGATCTCCCTTCCTTGGATCGAATAGACCAGCTAAACGCATGTTGGAAAGAAAAGGTAAAGAACCTAAATGGTATCGTTCAAGCATGTATCCAGGCCATATCTAGAAGAGACAAACTATTCAAGAAGATAACTTAGATAGATCTAGCTACCAGCACCAATGAATTCTAGGACCCGAAATTGATTTTCAACTCATTGTTTTTAATCAAGAAAGCATTTGATGATCAAGTTCATATCTATAAAAGACTGTCATTTGAAAATTTCTATGGCATTCTTGAATATGGTGAAGATGACGTGAAATCCTGGCTAGTCGGTTATGCGATTAAAAACCAAAATATTCAAAAATCATTTCACAACCTATATATTCATCTAAGGGACTTGGAAAGTGAATTATTCAATATAAAAATCCGGCATGAAATCAACGTGCCTCCCATGAGGAGCTACATCGAAGAATGGTTCAAAAAGGATTTCGACCAAATTACTAATGAAGGTCAAAGCCGAGGAAATCCATAAAAGCACATCAGTGAGCCTCGGTGAGACATTTGTTATTTTGTAGACGGCGCCTCCCGGTTCATGGTCCCTGGGCTCACTTGTTCGGTACATCAGTAAAGATTGGTAATGTATTTCAGCCATCAGATGCGCTTTTGACCTCACACATTAGGGGGCATCTGTTATAACCCTAATTTTCACCATACATGCTTACTTGGCATTAGGCCATCTCAGATCCCTTCTTTGCCAAAGCACTGCTGAACAAATCTTTAAAAAACCTCTTTTATAAAGGCCCACATGCCCTACTCCATTGTTGCACACGTGTACACGCTAGCTGACCTAAAATAGCCCGTGTTGACTGACAAAAGCATGAAAAAAGGAAAGTTGTCGACAAAACAAACATCTTTGGGTGAGTTAACTGAAAATCCCTACCATGCATGGCTGAGGGTTCATCCAAATACCTAGATTCTTTTAGCCTATAAAAGAAGGGTTATGGGTCCCATTTGAAAGAGGAGAATAAGAGTAAAGAAACTCTGTCCAATTGCACATTCCCATTGTCCCAACCCTTTATCCATCCTTGTGCAAGAAGAGATACAAAGAAAAGAAGTTGGATGACATTTGAAGAGGAGCCCAGGATCAGGATTCGCGGAGCAATGGTCGGTCTCGACATTGTAAGTTGATTCATTAAAGTTAATAATAAAGAAAAAAATTTCCCGTCCCACTATATGAGTTCTTCATAGTTCAATAAATATATGTTTGAATCTCTAACCCATTAGTATGTAGGTAAAATGCATGTGTAGTGTGTTGCTTGTTTTGTATGTAGGTTAGCCTTGGGAGGAGAGTTGCCAACAAGTGGTCAAGCATGAAGAAGGATCGACATCAACCATCCGGAACAAGGTATGTTGGTCTAACCATGTATTCACTGAAAAGAAATGGGGATTAGGTATGGGGACGAAGGTAGAAAGTAGGTTTATTTTGGTCATATCTGCATGCATAAGATAACCCTATTTGCTAGTCCGTAAGGGGATTTCCCACCACAACAGAATTGGCGACCGTACTAGGGAAGTCTCTAGGGTTCCTGGGAGTATTTTTGGGTAGTTTTAAAAGACTAGTTTTCTTGCATGTTTTTTTAAGTTTCTGCAAAGTCTGAGCTAGAAGAGAGTCTGGTTTTCCATACCAGTTGTCTCTATTATTTGCTTGACTATGTTTTTTCGAGACCCGCAGAGGTACACGCGTCTTGCATAAGGTCTGCAGGCATGTACATGCACCCTACTCTCTTACAGCCCGTGTGTAAACGCTAGCTGAAGAAGTAGCAGTACTGTGTAGATTCCAGAAAATTTTGGAGGCAATCATCCTCTTCCCTGTTAGAATCAGTCAACTTCAGGGGTTTTCTGGAACTCTG
>JZKD02S1638021.1:11838-24258 GCA_000966675.3 Picea glauca
GTAACTGTTCTTCCAATTAATTTAGTGTTTGCCTGTCTTATCTTCTAGGGACTTTTGTAGTGTGTGTTACTTTTGAACATTTAGACTACCTTAGAGTGTCTTTGATATTCTCACACAGTGGAGGATCATGAGCTCCATCAATCACAAAGGCTTCTTGGCCTGCCACCGGTTACACTGGAGCCACCCCCACCACCATTAAGGCGAAAGCTAGACCAATAAGGGTCTTTTGAAGCGACCGGGTTACAAGACATTGTGCTTGACTAACCCCTAGAGGAATCAACCATTTTGGACCTTGAAGTAACCGCTCTTGGCCTAGTTGAAACCCCAACCACTAATTTCTTGGCATCTTTCATCGTACCAATTCAATTTTACGAGCGCCAGATAGTGTTGCACATAGCAATGGAAACAAATGTTGTTACTCCTTCTGGGAATTCTTCAATTCCCACCACGGTTGTCACCACAGGAGAGATTTCACCTCCTAACCCACCATCGTCAGTCCGAGCCACCATGGTATTGACCACTTCTACATCGCATAGTGGTCCGATCCCATCTTTGGCGGCGACCACAACCCCTTTCACACCAAGTGCGACAGGTCCTCCATTCTCATACAGGATGCCTAGTTCGGGTACAAGTCCTGTACTTTCTTACTCCACTTTATAGACTTTAGGTCTGGGGGTAGGGAGATCTAGTGCTCCTCTGCAAGTCACATGGGGGGCACTCCTACTCCTTTTAACGCTTTCCCTTATGGAGGAGGTCATATCCCTCCTTCATCCCCTTCACTCGACGGCTCGCATTAGCCATCCTTCGGGCAACCTACACACAATAGTTTATTTGGAGCGGGGAGTCAAGGACCACCTTCGCATAGTATGTTGGTAGGTTCGACACCATTTTATTTGAATAGAACGTTTGGTAACAATACCTTCTCATCATTTCCTTTCCCAACTGGGGGAAACCCCATTTTTGGACAATCTACTCCTATGTAGGGTACTATTCCTACCTAGGGGGAAAACTCAACAAGACCTTGGAATTCAGGGTAGGGATCAGTTCTCTCATTCGGAATGCCAATCTGGGGTAATTTTTTCTACAATCAATGGAACCCCAGAAAAACTACTATGCCCATCCCCATAGGACCACCATGGGGCAATCCTTCCTAGAGTCCTTCAAATATATTGCATGTCCAACCATCTATGTCCTATTTGGAAAATCAACCAATGATGTCTCCACATATGCAAAATCCTTACGCTGGCCAGGTCCATGGTTTCTACCAGAATCTAGGCTAGCAGCCAAACTTTTCCTGGCAACTTGGTGCCAGTCAAACTCTAGACCCCTTTTTCCTAGGTTATCACCAACAACCCAAACTTCCCTTCCTGGTGACTTTGCACTTGCTAGATTTGACAAGGTTGTTGAAAGACCCTATTTGTCAGGATCTGAGTTGGCCTCCCATGCCAATGAGGTTGCCTTCAGACATCCCAAAATTCAAAGCCAAGCCTAACGAAGACCCAGGAGATCATGTGACTACCTTTCATCTTTGGTGCTCATCTAACTCATTGAAAGATGACTCTGTACAGTTGTGATTGTTTCAATGTACTCTCATTGGGAGTGTCGTGAAATGGTACATTGAGCTTGATCGCTCAAGATACTCTTTTTTGGCGAACCGACGATGGCTTTCCCGAACCATTTCCAATTACCTGTGAGATACAATGCTGGCACAGAGCTGCTCGCCAATTTAAAATAGATAACAATAGACCATATTTCTAATCACATCCAAGAGTCGAGACGCCGAAAGAGTTTAATCAAGGTACCAGTTCCACCAGCATTCCTGCTTGAGTGGTTCCTTAAGTCTTTGGTCCTGCAGTTAGCCAAAGATGTTGCGATGTCGAGAGTATTCTCCAAAGAAGACACCATCATGAGGGCTCAACAATTTGAGCTCATATATTCTCAGTCCGGTTTGTTATACAACATCTTGCCAGATGCACCATGTTCAATCCTTGATAAAACTAGACAGAGAGCTGGACCACATGCCGATGGTATTGTTGGTTCAGCACAAGCAAAGCCCACTGAGTAATTGAAAAAGTAGTTGCAACAGTTATCTATACAACACAGAGTGGCCAGCCAAACTACTACTTTGGCTACTCCCCCTACCAAAACTTCGGACGTACACACAGTACAATTGAGTAACCCAAAGGCGACCCAGCAGCTTGAAGGGAAGAGAAAACAACGAAAGAAAGGTAAGGGGGATAAAAAACCCACCGATAATGCTGGCGAGGACAACACTGAAAAATGGAAGGCGAGGTATCTATGCAACCTGTGCACAGAAGACCACCTGACCCATTTGTTTCCTCGACTTGCAGAGGCCCATAAATTTGTCATGCAACAATAGTAGGCAGTGTTGACTAATCCATTTCAACATGGGAAAAATCTAACTCAAACCTCTGCAAGCACAGAAGGAGGCATCCAAGAACCCTATCTGCCTCCGAACAACCCCGCATCCACGAAGTTATATATGGCTAGGGGTGATTCTTTTATATCGACTAGAGTGCACAACTATAGTAAACCAAGTGCTTCTGAGAAGGGTAAAGAATTTGACCTCCCATCTCTTCCTCTATAGATTGAGAAGACGTTGGGAGAAACAATGACACGCATTCCGAAAGGTGCATTTAAAAAATATTCTCATAACCCAAATGCAAGGGCCGCCCGGAACTACTCTATGGTGGAGGATTTATCACAAACCCCCTATGCGATGTCCGCTTTGGAAGTCCTCCAAAGATTCCCTTCTCAAAGGAAAGCCTTGTTAACCACTTTAGGCTCTACCGAGACTTGTAATCTGGGTACAATCATGTTGGATACAACCAACTTAAAACCTCGTCTGCCTTACCACGTAGAGTTTTAGATAGTAGTGGCTTATCCCACGAAGAATTTTACTCGGAATATCTTCCACATGGTGGTTGATGAGGGTGCCTCGACATGTGTTATGTCATTGGCATGTTGGAAGGCCATTGGCCAGCCTGTTTTGTCTCCATCACCTACTCTCCTCACTACTTTCGACAGTTGTTTGTTCCGACCACATGGCATCATTCCTTCTTTCCCCGTGCAGTTAGGTGGGAAGACCGTGTGTGTCGAAGTAGAGGTAGTCAATGCTCCCCTCGACTATAACCTCTTGTTAGGAAGGAGTTGGACTTATGATATGCAAGCTGTGGTTGCTATAGTTTTCCAGGTCTTGTTGTTTCCACATGAGGGCCAGATAGTGACCATCGATCGATTGTCTTTCTCTAGACCTGCCTCTGCTTTGGGGTCATCCCTGGTCCCGATGATTGATAATCCTCAACCAGGTGTCATTAACGTAGGAGTTGGTTTGTTCCCATCCTTGATAGGTACCTTTGATTACCCGCCCCCTCATGGTGACATCAAATTTATATCCAATCACCATAAGGTTGAGATTTTTCAAGTTTCGTCATTTCGCACGACTTACTTTGAGGATCCCTGGATAATTCCTTCCCTATCGACCATGATGGATGAGACAGGGCACCTAGGCATGTCCATGCCCTTGTCTGCAACTGAAGTAGTGTACTCTTTAGTTCAGCAAGCTTTAGCTAAGCCTGATCTGACTCCTGCACAAGAGTTAGGTCCACTTCTAGAGCCTATTTGGGCTCAGGTTTCTCTCGCTAACACCGATTCATTAGACTTAGCCTTGCCTTTTCATGAAGCAGTAATCGAAGCAATGACTAGTCTAGACAAACCTTGGGAAGATCTTCATCACAGATCATATTTTCTCCTAGAGTTAAGCTGAATCAAAGAAGGAGAATTCACCGTGACAATGATGGGAGATCAGTCGTGCCCTATTAATCTCTTAGCTACACACAAAATTTATGTTGAGGGCAATATGGCAACTATTGCTGAAACTGTACCGATCAATATCTCTTGAAACCATGGCATCGTGGAGAATGTCTTTGTTGGAGCGGATTTCTCCCCCGAAGAGATTCAAATCTACACAGATCTTTTCAAAGAATTTTGCGACCTGTTTGCCTGGTCTTATGAGGAAATGCTAGGTATCGATCCAAAAATAGTTGAACATGAAATCACAACTTATCCTGATGCCAAGCCTATTCGATAGAAGCTTCATCTAGTTAATCCTAAGAAAGAAGCAGCCATCAAGATTGAGGTTGATAAATTGCTAAAGGCAGGTTTTATCTATCCTATCCATTTGACCCAATGGGTGTCAAATTCTGTGCCGGTTAATAAAAAACAAGGCACGATTTGTGTATGTACTGACTTTCATGATTTGAACAAGGCATGTCCCAAAGATAATTTTCCAACACCATTCATCGACCAGATCATTGATGGATGTGCTGGTTGCGAAGCCTTTTTTTTCATGGACAATTTTTTGAGCTATAATCAAATCCAAATCAAACCAGAAGACCAACACAAAACACCATTCATTTGTCCTTGGGGTACATTCACATATCGTAAGATGCCTTTTGGTCTTAAAAATGCTGGAGCCACCTTCCAGTGGGCCATGTATTTTTCTTTTCATGATATCATCCATATATTTGAGGCCTATCTAGATGATTTAGCATCACGATCTCACAAGAGAACGGATCATCCAACACACCTTAGACTTATCGTCGAATGCTATCATTACTTTCGGATTCGCTTGAATCCAAACAAGTGCAGCTTCTATGTAACGTCAGGATGTTTGTTAGGTTTCATCGTATCAACAATAGGGATCATGGTCGATCCTCTCAAGGTGGAGGCAATAATCCAATTGCTCCCCCCACACACAATCCTTCAACTTCAGAGTCTACAAGGCAAGGCGAACTTTTTACGATGCTTCATCGCCAACTATGCCGGGATCACCAAGGGATTTATGTGTTTACTGAAGAAAGACATCCCCTTTTACTGGGACGATGCTGCTCAATGCTCTTTCAATGCATTAAAACATGCCCTCACAACTGCCCCTCTGCTACAACCACCTAACTATAACAAAGATTTCTTATTATATCTGGCTGCCTCAGAGTCAATCATTGGCATGGTTTTAGTTCAGAAAGATGATGTGTTCTCATAATACATGATCTATTATCTGAGCCATGGCCTCATAGGACCGGAACTTAATTATTCTCATATCGAAAAACTTGCGTTGGCAGCAGTTCATGCTATTCAACGGTTCCATCCTTACGTTCTGTTTCACAAGACCACCATCATTGTTGTCATGAATCCATTTCAGTACATGTTGACACGATGGGTAATAGGCAGAAAAATTAGTAGATGGATGGTCATCCTCCAGGATTTTGACTTAGACTTCATTTCAGCAAAGTCCAAAAAGTCACTGGTCTTCGCAGAGCTTATTTCGGAACTTCCAGTTGAGTCAGGTGACATTGTTCCCGAAGAATCGCCTATCTGGGGAGATATGTTTTTTATCACATCTTTGGATCCTTGGTACGAAGATATACTTATCTATCTCCAGACTTTGAAGTGCCCCACTTTTGCTTCTCATGATGAGCGTTGACATATATGCCATCAGGCTAAGAATTATCTCATACTCAATGATACGTTGTATCAGAGAGGTGTAGACTGCATCCTACACCGATGTCTTACTCATGAGGAGGTAGTTATCATGCTTAATGATTGCCATACTAGAGCTTGTGGCAGTCATTTGTCTGGGTTGGAGACAACCAAAAATATTCTATGAGCAGGTTACTTCTGGCCGACACTTATCAAAGATTGTATAGAATTGGTCAAGAAGTGCCATCCATGCCAAATCTTCTCTCGGAAGATGATGGCACATCCCTCTCCCATGTTTCTTGTCATCACAGTTGGTCCCTTCACCAAGTGGGGGATTGATTACACTACTTGCAACCCCCCTTCAGCAAGGGGGAATCACTATATCATCGTAGTTGTCAACTACTTCACAAAGTGGGCGGAAGCTATGCCAACGTTTAAAGATGATGGAGACACTACAACTCTCTTTTTATTCAACCAGATCATAGCAAGGTTCGGCATCCTGAGAGAGAGTGTCACTTACCATGGTAGTCACTTTTAGAACCAAATGATGACCGAACTAACATCAAAGCTTGGGTTATGGCAAGATCATTCATCACCCTACTACCCCCAAGCCAATGGGTAGGTGGAAGCTATAAACAAAACTCTTAAGACCATTCTACAACGAACTATCAACTTGGCCAAGTCAAATTGGAATTTGATGTTATAATCAACATTATGGGATTACCAAACATATATTAAGACTACAACTGGTTTCTCACCTTTTCAACTCATTTACAGGCTAGAAGCAGTCTTGCCCATCGAATGTCAGATCCTGTCTCTAAAATTGGTAGTACAATTATTATCAGACACTTCTCCACTTGAAGAATGGTTAGTATACCTTGAGCAGCTCAATGAGTAGCGTCATGATGTGGCCCTAGCCAACGAGGCTCACAAACATAAGGTCAAGTGTCAATATGATAGGTCGATTTATCCTCAGATTTTCTCTAAAGGCAACCTTGTCCTGGTCTATGACCAAGATAAGGACCCCCCTGGAGGCAGGAAAATTCAAACCTATGTGGTTCAGACCTTTCATCATAAAATAGGTATTAAAAAAGGGCACCTATCGTCTGGTTGATTTCGAAGGGAATTCTTTGGCGGAGCCTAGAAATGGGCTCTACCTCAAGAAGTATTACTCATAGGCAGGTAACAATGGATAACTTTTTGTAACATATGTATAGTCTTTGTGCTATTACTTTTTAGTTTCTTTTAAGTGTTATGGACATATCATTGATGTTATCTTTCGTCACTGTGGTAGATGTCAAGTGATTCCGAGGTGTTCATTGGGTATGCAAATGGTGCTAGTCGACACACTCGGAGGCTTGCCTCCGTAGCTTGGGTAATATTTACACCTCAAGGCCAGTTGTTATCTTCCAGAGGTATATGCTTAGGTGATACCACAGATAATGTTGCCGAGTATAGTGCAGTTATTGAATTACTTCGTGACGCTTTGTCATTGGGTATCTCTCATCTCCAGGTCTATATGGATGCTCAACTGGTTGTGTCTCAGTTAAACAAAGTGTACCGGGTTCATGATCCAAATTTACACCGACGATTCCTTAGGGTACGTCTCTTGGAACAAAACTTTGATTATATTACATATTTTCATTTTCCTAGGAGATTAAACCAAATTACAGATACTCTAGCTAATCAAATTTTAGATTGGCATCTTTCTCACATATGAAAGAACATTGACATAAGCATGTAAATACATTTTTTCACATGTGATCCATAAGACACAAAAGACCAAAAAACCATATATAATATCATAAAGTAACCAGAGTACATAGATGGACGCAAGCACCTCAAAAATAGGACCAATAATGAGTCACAGGGACTATGCCCTCAAAAAATATATACAAGTAGTGCTTGTGGCACATAGAATGTCTAAATAGTTTCAGCGCCTATGGGCCCTGTTATACTGGTCCACAGCATGGGATAAAGGCCTAAACAATTGGACCCATGTCCAAGGTGCCCCCACTACATGAGGCTGCATGGATGGCGGAAGATCCTCAATCTCTGCTATCGGGACTGTGCGAGTGAGTGCAGTAAAGTTATGCTCAACTCATCTAAGTACCCTCTCAGCCTCCCCAGCTGGGAGATCTCCTGCTACTACTGGTCCCCCGACAATGGCAGCTGCATCCCCCAACCGAGAACAATGCCTGTTCCTTGTATAATCGGCAGGTCGCACAGGTCCCACATCTGCATGCAACAAACGTATATCCGTCAAATACTCTGGCATATAAAAAAATGATATATATAACAACAACGACATAAAAATTACATATACAACAAAAAAAATACAAAGGTGGAGACTTGCCCATCTCCCCTCACTCCTCACCAGGAGGCACGGGTATCTCAGGATCTCTCGAAAAGTCTATCCCTGCATATGGGTAATCCTCGATCACAGGGATCTTCCATGACAACCATGCAAAAAATTCATCATCGGAGGACTCATTGGTCCTTCCACCACCTTGTCGTGGTAGTAATACTGCCCATCTACATACAATAGGAAAAGAAGCCTGATGTCCTCATACCACTACTCGAGGACTAAATCTCGGAACTCTCTCGAAAAAAACCGAACACAAAATAGTCCCGAACCTAAAGTTCGTCTGTGTCTGCTGACGACAATCTGTCAATTTCTTCTTCATACACTCCAGAAGTGTAGTACTCTAGTCGAAAATTTGTGCATTCAAGCATTGGACAACACAGTTCATTTGTGCGTGGGACACCTGATGCAAGGCCGCTGAACCAGTAATCCACCCAATGAGCAATAATATCACTTGCAGCGATAGGTTAGTGATCTTTCTTATGGGCACCTGAGAGCTCAAACGGTTTGTCCCCGCCTCATAGTGCAAGGCTATTAGTTCCTCTATGTTATGTGACCCCGATGGAAACATCCTGAAATTGACTAGTTCCCCTCTCCTTGAGAGGCCAGTCAAAAAGTAGACATCCTTGGTGGTGGGCACCAACGATTTCCCCTCTAGCATGAAAGCCTCTGCATCAGGGTGCCAATAGTCAACCAAGGGATTTAGTAGCCTCGGTTGTGCCCACATAAATGGACATAGGAAGAACTTTAGCAAACCACATTGCATTAACGCGGCCAAGACATTCAGATCTCCCACAACCAACTCACCAACTTCTTCATGCTCCCTTTCCCTCCATTGGACATACATCCTGCCAACACAACAAGGTTCAGGAGGGTGAGTGAGTCATTTTTTTATTTTTTTTTGTCTATGAAGGGAGGTCCATGCATGCTGTCTAGGTGACAGTCGCATGTACACGTGGTCTTTCCAGAGACAACCCACGTGAACCTAGGGCCGACCTTTTAAAGGTCGACGCCCACCCAAAAAATGAAATGAAAAGCAAAAATCAAGAATTGAAAATCTAGACAGGGGAGTTTGTACTTACTAGGGCCAGAAGAAAGTTTGTTTCATCCACTGTAGCTCCTGAAATCACTATTTTTATCAAAAGGGGTCTTTTGGATCCAGAGTCAATTTCCAAATTAGCAATGGTGATAATGAGCTGCCAGCTTCTATTTATAGACTTTTTGGCCTCTTTTTGTCACTTTTTTTGGAATCCCTTATCATTTTCTTTATACCAAAAACCATTTAGAGTGATTCAGGAGTTATATGGGAGGGATTTGATTAGGTATTGAGACATTTTTTTGAGTTTTGAGTAAATTTTGACGGTCCATAAAAAATTTTTCGACGATCAACTTGAGCATATAGGTTAGGTTTCTACCCTGATTTTTGTATCTAGTTGTCTTTTTCATTTGCCATAGGATCAATCCCATCATATTGTGACACGAAACTATCATTTCTGCTTTATAAGTGTTGCAACTTGGTGGTAGAGCCTACCGAAACATTGATGCCCTAGGTAGATCCTGGTTGCATTATGGTATTCATGCTGTCTCTACAACACTATAGGCTTGGGATTCCTTGCAGTTTTTCCTGAATACGAGTTTGAGCCTCATTTGCATGATTCTTCTTTGCTATTGACCTCAACCTTAGGACTCCCAAAATATAATGGGTCTTCTTTTAATCCCTTTTCAGACCCTCTAAATATGAAAAGATTGTCGAGCAATCTTGTGGCCTTTCACGCTCATTAAATTGAAATTTGAAGTCACGTCTGTCTGACAGTATTTTACGCCTTTTTCGGTCCAGACAGTCAACAGTACAAACAAAGGTATACTCTATGGAACTTCAGCTCTATAGAAGAGTTCTCTCAGGTATAATTTTATCTCTTTTTCGGGCCCGAGGGACTAAAATTACGAAGAAGGAACCCCCACGGAGTCCATAGTTAAGCTCTTTTCAGACTCCCTAAAATTGAAAAGATTGCCAAGTGACCTTATTCTTTCACACTCGTTAAATTGGTCTAGAAGAACATTCATGACGGAGTCCATAGTTAATCTTTCTTTAGACTCCTTAAAAATGAAAAAATAGCCAAGTGATCTTGTCCTTGTCACAGTCATTAAAATGGTTTTGAATTGATGTCTAATCAATGCTAGTTTACCCTTTTTCAAAATGACTAGACTATCTTCGAAAAAGGTACCCCAATGGAGTCTCCCTTTATGTTTTTTTCAGACTCTCTATATATGAAAAACCACTGAGATTACCTTCTCTGGGCTCGTTAAACTTACATCAAAGGACATTACCATTGTGTGTTTTATTAATCGCGTTTGCATACCTTATACGCTAGCCTTGTAACAGTTTGCTTCTGCGTCTTAACACCTTTGGCCCCTCCAGGATTTTTCCTGAGTATCATTCTACTAGAACATTAGTCTTGTCTTTGTGCCTTGAGCTTGTACGTTTGCAACACTCGTTCCTCCTTTGTAACGTAGTATTCCTTTATTCCTTTTTCACAATTATTGAAAAGGAAAAAAAAATCAAATATACCCCAAAAAGAGGATGGGAAAAGTATTTTCTTTATTGGCAGCATAATGAGTCGCCCTTGGATAAAGAACATCTGTCCATTTTTTCATCAGACTATGGGATGTATTATGACCTTAGGAAGATTTTTCTTGCTATATAGAGTTGTGTCCTCCACCGTTTGGTTATCCTTGCAAACATATGGAGAGTTTGCATTGCCTCCTACTTCATAGACTTATGATTAATGCCATGCTACCTGAGTCTCATCATTTGTCATGCTATTATCCAAGGGAAGTTTGTCACCAAGCCTGAGTCGACCCCTCTGCAATATGTCTCTTGTCCCAGACCATCCTGAACATTTAATCAAGTCCTGGTTCAAAATCACTAAAGCCTTCAGTTTGATCATCAAGATTATCAAGTCCATGACCGATGAGCCATCGAAGATCTCTGGGTAGTGTAGTCATACACTCATATTACACTCCTACCTAAGTTTTGAAGATTTTGAATTTGTTCCTCGAGCTCTGAAGATCTCATCTCTAGCCATCAGGTTGTATCAACTTCTAGAAGATGGGTACTCTATATGTATATCTTTTTGATTTCGAGATGTAGCTCCACTGTGTATTATTTGTGGCTACTCTTTATATAGTTATATGACATGGATATACAGTGTATTTGATTGGAAACCATGATTCTATTTTATCCCGAGCATGGGTATGCCCACCTCGGTGAGACATTTGTTATTTTACAGACGATGCCTCCTGGTTCCTAATCCTTGGGCTTAATTGTTCGGCACATCAGTAAAGATTGGTAATGTACTTCGGCCATCAGATGCTCTTCTGACCTCACACATTATGGGGCATCTGTTATAACCCTAAATTGCACCATACATTCTTACCTGGCATTAGGCCATCTCATATCCCTTCTTTGCCAAAGCACTGCTGAATAACTCTTTAAAAAACCTCTTTTATAAAGGCCCACGCGCCCTACTCCATTACTGCACACATGTACACGCCGGCTGACCTAGAACAGCCCGCATGGACCGACAAAAGCATGAAAAATGGAAAGTTTCCAATGGAACACAAAAACTATGGGTGAGTTAATTGAAACTCCCGACCATGCATGGTCGAGGGTTCGTCCAAATACCTAGCTCCTTCTAACCTATAAAAGAAAGGGTAGGGGTCCCATTTGGAAGAAGAAAAAATATAGCAAAGAACTCTGCCCATTTGTGTATTCCCATTGTCCCAACCCTTTATCCTTTCCTTGTGCCAAAGGAGATACAAAGCAAAGAAGTTGGAGGACAGTCGAAGAGGAGCCCAGGATCAGGTTCACGGAGCGGTGGCCGGTCTCAAATTTTGTAAGTTGACTCATTCAAAGTAATAAAGAAAATACTTTTCCTATCCCAATTCATGAACTTTTTATAGTGTGATTAGTATATGTTTGGATTTCTAACCCGTTAGTATATAAGTAGGATGCATGTGTAGTTGTTGCTTGTCTTGTATGCAGGTCAACTTTGGAAGGAGTATTGTGAACAAGTAGTCAAGTACAACGGAGGATCGACATCAAACATCGGGAATGAGGTAGGTTGATATTTCCATGAATTTACTAAGAAAAGGGGATTTAAATCTAGGGATGAAGGTAGAAAGTAGTTTTTCTTCGGTCATATCTGCATGCAAAGACTAAACCCTATTTGCTAGTTCGTAGGGAGATTTCCCTCACAACACTCTTATGACTGTCTAATTGGGATGGACTGGTTGGACCAACACCATGCCATCTTGATCTATAAGAACAAGGCATTCACTTGTTTAGATGAAGAAGGGAATCAGAAAATAGTCCAAGGAATTCCTAGAGCTATGGTTGTTAGAGAAATCTCAGCAATGCAGCTGAAGAAGTGCTACATAAAAGGATATCAATTATTTGCAGCCCATGTGGGGGAAATGCCTAAGGATAAGGTGTCAAGTATTGAGGATCATGAGGTACTTAAAGAGTTTGAAGATGTATTCCAGGAAGTACTTGG
>JZKD02S1638021.1:24268-45484 GCA_000966675.3 Picea glauca
CGGAGGAGAGGCCCCAAGATTTGGCTGGAGGTCATATGGTGAAAGAATAAGGGAGGAGCTAGTGGACCATTAACCCATTTCGGGGTTTTGGGAATCAGAAGAGTTGGAGTGACTCACATCAGTATCCTGAAATCATGAAACGTAAAGTCCTGAAACTTGAAGAGCCATTTGGGCTAAGTCATTGGTCACGCCAGTGGTCATGTGGAATAGGGGTTCATGCCTAGTGCTTGTTCACATAGGTGTAACTTCTAAGAAGGACCTCTGGTTTTATATGTATTGAAGGTTCCAGTGGGAACTAAAGATCCATCCTGGCTCAGGGATATAGGAAGATCCAAATATCGGGAGGTAAAGAAAACCCTATTGAGCTAGGGGTTCTGTCTTAGGTGGTATCAGAGATAAAAAAAAAAAAAAAAATTGTAGAAGGAAGAAAGAGGACAGTTGTGATTTTAATTCTATGTGGACAGATTGAAACAATGTCACCGAGAAGACGTCAAGAAATACCCATGCCCAATCCAGCCATGGAAAGGGAAATGAGAGAAACTTGTGCTTGATTGGATGCTATGGAGATATCATAGAGGAAAACACTTGATACCAGAGATATCAGTGAGGCCAAAAGAAATAATGAAGCTGAATCTGAAGAAGAATTAGTAGCCGAAGATGTTGTAGAGGAATGTCTATTCAAATCTATTGCAAGAATAGGGGCAAGAGAAAAAATGGGCATCTCGATGTATGAAGGAAACTTATATGTTGAGGAGCTTCTAGATTGGTTTATAGGTCTATATAAATACTTCAACTATGAGGATATAAAAGAAGATAAGAAATTAAAACATGCATTCACTAGACTGAAAGGGCATGCAACATTGTGGTGGGATGAACTGGAAGTTGACAGGCATTGCAAAGGAAAACAAAGAATCAAAATCTGGGATAGGATGGTATCAAATATGAAAGACAAGTTTATACCCATAGATTACCAGAAGAATGCAGAATTTGAGATAGAAAGGGATGACAATGAAGGAATACACTGAAGAATTTTACAAACTCAACATTAGAGTTGGTCATCGTGAGAATGATGATGAAAAATTCACCAGATACATGAATGGTCTGATATATGAGATTCAAGATGAGATGAGCATGGTTACAATTATAAATGTGGAAGATACTTATCAGATTGCTTCAAATATGGAAGTGAAATTGGCCTGAAACCAAGGTCAAAGGGGAAGAGGTAGAAGTCAGAGCAGAGGCAAAGCAATTTCCCATGATAGAGTACAAAAGATGAAGGATGAAGAAAATAAACCTCATAACCACCCAAAAAGGAGAGGAATATCATAAGGAGGGCAGTATTCCGATAGGAACACTTTTCCTTGAGCCTGAGGAAGAGGAAGAGGCAGAGGAGATGAAATAAAGTGTTTTGTCTGTGGAAAGATCAGACACAAATATTTTGAATGTCCTGATAGAAAAAGATATGGGGGAGGTGAATCTCTCATTTCAGAAGTGCAAAGGTGAAATGTTGAGGCAGAAGATGAAGAAGGAAGAAGATCTTTAATGATGAAGAAAATTCTCTTGAAGCCAGAGAAAGAGATAGAGAATATCGTCCAAAGGAACAACTTGTTCAGAAATGCTTGCAAGACCAAGGATAGGGTATGCAAGGTAATTGTTGACAGTGGAAGAAAGGATAATCTAGTATCCACAGAGATGGTGGAGAAGCTGGAATTGGAGACAGTTGCACATCCAATCCCATAAAAGGTTTCGTGGTTGCAAAAAGGACATCAAGTAATAGTCATTAAACAATTTTTAGTTGAGTTTAAGATAGGAGGATATAGAGATGAGATCTTATGTGATGTTATTCCCATGGATGTCTATCATATTTTTTTGGGGATGCCTTAGAAATATGATAGGAATTATTCATGACAAAAGAAAGAACACATACACCTTTGAGAAGAATGGTAGGATGCATATGTTGTTGCCAATTGAGGACAAGAAGGTGAAAGAAGAAACAAGCAATACTATACTTCTCATGAGTGGGAAGGAACTCCTGGATGAAGTCAAGAAAGATGAAGAAATGCAGTTTGTTGTGGTGAGAAAACCTAGATTCATCTTGAACAATACTTCAATAGATGATCTACTTGAGGAGATTCAGGAAATGCTGGAGAATTTCGCTGATATAGTGGTGGACAATTTACCTTGTTCATTGTCTCCCATCAGAAGTATAAGCCATCACATTGACCTTATACCAGGATCGATTTTACCAAACAAAGCAGCGTACAAATTGATGTTGTAGGAGAATGAAGAAGTTAAGAAGCAAGTCCAGGATTTGATGGACAAAGGGTTGATTAGAGAAAGATTGAGTCCATGCAATGTGACAACAGTGTTAATTCTGAAGAAGGATGGTGGATGGAGGATGTGTACAGACTCAAGGGATATAAACAAAATCACCATCATGTATAGATTTTATTTACCCAAGATGGATGACTTGATGGATTACTTGAGTGGAGAATTTTGTTTTCAAAAATTGATTTGAAGAGCGGATATCATCAGATTAGAGTGAGGGAAGGTGATGAATGGAATATAGCATTCAAGACGAATGAAGGGATGTATGAATGGCTTATTATGTCATCTGGTTTGATGAATTAACCAATTACTTTCATGAGATTGATGAACGAAGTCTTGAAACATTTCATTGGGAAGTTTGTAATTGTGTATCTTGATGATATAATGATATCCAGTAAGACAGAGGAAGAAAATTTGAGACATTTAACTCTAGTGATGAGGAGGTTATAGCAAGAGAAGTCATTGATAAATATGAAGAAGTCGTCTTTCATGAAAACGAAACTCATTTATTTTGGGCTCATGATATCTTCGAACAAGTTGAAGATGGATCCTGAAAATATAAAATCAATCAAAGAATGGTCATCGCCAAGGAATATCTTTGAAGTCATAAGCTTCCATGGATTAGCCAGTTTTTACAGGAAGTTCATCAAAAATTTTAGTGGAATTTGTGCGCCAATGATGGACATAGTCAAGAAAAGACATAAATCTTTTCATTGGACAGAGGAAGCGGAGAAAAGATTAAAATTGTTAAAGGAGAATATAACTGGACAGCCAGTTCTGGTTCTGCCAGATTTTAGTAAGATATTTCAAGTGAGATGTGACACAAGTGGATTTGTGATTGGAGCGGTCTTAAGTCGAGATAATAGACCAGTTGCATACTTCAGTGAGAATTTGAATGATTACAAAAGGAATTATTCCATGTATGATAAAGAGTTGTATGAAATCATACAAGCATTGAAGAAATGGAGGTACTACCTGGTTCCGAAAGAGTTTGTTTTGTATAGTGACAACTAGGCCTTGAAATTTATACCCAAACAGGAAAAACTGAACCAGAAACATGAAAAATGGGTTGAATTTATGCATAACTTTACTTTTGTTATAAAGAAAATTTATGGAAATGATAACAAAGTTGTTGATGCATTGAGCAGGAAATGTTTGATTCTACAGGTGTTTCATGTGAAAAACTTAGGTTTTGATAGCCTTAAGGACATGTACAGAGATGATTCAGATTTCAAGGACGCTTATGAAGCATGTGAGAATCTCGTTCTGAGAGATAGAAACCAATGGATTGAATACTTTATCCAATATGGATTGCTATTCAAAGGAAATCAGTTCTGTATCTCGAAGAGTTCTATGAGAGAAAACCTTCTGAAGGAAAAACATAGCAGAGGATTGGTTGGACATTTCGGCCATGACAAGACATTTACGCAATTGAAAAATTTGTATTATTGGCTACAAATGAGGATAGATGTCAATAAATTTGTCAACAGACGTAGAATTTTCCAGCACGCAAAGGGGAAAACATAGAACACAGAATTGTATAAACCATTGTCAGTACCAGAGAGGTCGTGGGACGTCGTAAGCATGGATTTTATGTTAGGACTACCAAGTACATAGAGAGTTTTTGATTCCATATTCATGGTAGTCGACATATTCTAAAAAATGGAACATTGTATTCCATGTCAGAAAACCAGTGATGCAACACACATTGCAAACTTGTTTTTCAAAAAAGTTGTTCGACTTCATGGTTTACCCAAGAGTATTGTTTTAGATAGAGACACCAAATTTGTTGGTCATTTCTAGAGGACACTATGGAAAATGTTGGGGACGATTTTATCTTTTAGCTCATCATATCACCCTCAGACAGATGGACAGACTAATGTAGTAAATTGAAGTTTGGGAGACTTATTGAGGATTTTAGTCGTTAATCATCATAGTCAGTGGGATCAAATTCTTCCACAAGAGGAATTTTCATACAATGAATCACCTAATAGGATAATAGGATAGAGCCCATTTCAGATAATGTATGGAATTCACCCAAGAGAAGTATCTAAGTTGAGATAATTAGAGTAGTTTGTGTTCAGGAGTGGTGGAGTGGAAAATTTTGTAGCAGAGATGCAGGAGCTCGACAGTAAGATTAAAGAGTGGTTGTAGAGTTCCAACTAGGAATAAAAATGTAGAGAAGATTAGCAAAAAAGAGAGCTTCAGTTCAAAGTGGGAGATTTGGTCTTAGCACATCTAAGAAAAGAAAGGTTCCCAAGGGGAACATATAATAAGCTGAAGATGAAAAACTTAAGGCCGTGTAAGATTCTGAGAAAATTTGAGGCAAATGCTTATGAGATAGAATTCCCAGATGATGTGGGTATGTCACCCATATTCAACGTAGTAGATATGTATCCTTATAGAGAAGATGAAGAAGATGGGGAAGAGAATGAACATGAAGTTTAGTGGGTCAAATAGATGCCTATAGATGAAAATTCATAGATGGAAAATATCATTGATCAGAGAGTTAGTAAGAAGACCTGATGAAATACATATTGTAAATATTTGGTAAAGTGGAAGGGACACCCGATTGAGGATGCCAGTTGGGAAAGAAAAGAAGATATCTAGAAACATGGATAGACGATGCAGGAGTTCATGGACAGGAGTCCATGAATTTTTCAGCCAGAGGAGTATGATGTAGGAGCATCGCAAACAAGCACAAGAAGAGGAAAGTTGGACACGCACCAGTGCACATTTTGAGGATATTTTGAATTTCAAAAGGATGGCACATAAATGTATTATATGGAGAGACATAAGTGCTCTTAAATGTTTTGGGAATTGTAACGTAGATCATGAGAATATCTCTCATCTATCGGTTTTAGACAATTAATGTAATGAATGTAAAGTAGATGTAGGATTTAATTCAATTAGATAGCTTGAGGTTGTAGGAGGGAAAACTCGAAAAATCTCCCTCATATGTATTGTAATGTATTATTATTCTCAATTGTAAGAATAGAAGCTGAAGAGAAATAGAGCATACGAGAACATAGACTGTAGAAGTTGTATAAGAAGATAGTTGTTTCTATAGAACCCATGTACAGAAGAACTTAAGTTAATATAAGAATGATTTGACTCAATTTCATGGTGTTGTTATGATATTGTTTGCATATATTGAATGGTATGTTTTCAGTTTTCCTATATGCTCTGTTATGCATTTGTTTCAATGCTTTGTGTGTACGATATCATGTTGAATGTATGAAGTATGTGAGAGGGAGAGTATGAGTTTCAATTGTTTATCTTCGTGAGAATTCCTGCAAAGAGTGCAATGAAGGTCTGCAAGGAGTGTGTTGACAAGATTCTGATTTTTACCTCAGAAAATCTTAGGAGAGATAGATTTTTCCTCATACAAACAAAAGTGCAAGTATAGGACAGAGTTGTGCAAGGTGTGTGCAGGCTAGGTTGAAGTCTTAGACTTTTTCTAACTAGGTGAGTGGTTGAAGAACTATTGTCGCAAGGAGTGTGTAGAGTTGGAAGATTTCAAATAGTCAGAGATTATTGTGAATGATGCAAGGAGTGCATGCAATAATCCCTTGGAATCTTTGAGTTTGCAGCAAGATTCAATCTCAGGAAGGATAGAGACTTGGAAAGTTCAAAGGAAGGATGAGGGTCGAAGTCACCTCATAGAAACCAATATCAGGAGGAAAGGACGCCAAGTTATTTTTCCAGGAATATTTGAGAACTTGAACAGATGGTTTAGTTTCTTAGAGGGAGAAATGTAGATATCCATGGACCGTTGGATCCAGTGGACCAACAGGGAGGTTAAGATTGAGTGTCTTTCAACAATTGAAAGCTCGAGAGGATTAGAAGCCATTAGATCTAGAGGAACACGAGTTTTTTATTGGGCACTCTGAGATATTGGCATTTCAGAAGTCGAAAGTGTCGAGAAAGCTATTTTCAAGAATCCCAGATACACGAAATCCTGATGCGATCTGGACCATCATATCTTAGGAGGTTCAGCACCGTTGATCTATGGAGTGGAATTCACAAGTTCGAGCTTCGGGAAAAGTATAAGAGTTTCATCGTGAAATCATAATTCATGAAATCCCGACGTACTTGGAGGAGAGGCCCCAAGATTTGGCTGGAGGTCATATGGTGAAAGAATAAGGGAGGATCTAGTGGACCGTTAACCCTTTTCAGGTTTTCAAGAATAGGAAGAGTTGGAGTGACTCGCAGCAGTATCTCGAAATCGTGAAACGCAAAGTCATGAAACTTGAAGAGACATTTAGGCTAAGTCAGTGGTCATGCCAGTGGTCATGCGGAATAGGGGTTCACGCCTAGTGCTTGATTGTGCAGGTGTAACTTATAAGAAGGACCTGTGGTTTTATTTGTATTTAAGGTTCCATTGGGAACTAAAGAGCCATTCTGGCTCAGGGATATAGAAAGATCCAAATATCGGGAGGTCAAGCAGATCCTGCTAAGGTAGGGGTGTTGTGTCATCTCATTTCTCTGAGCATTAGTGTGTTCCATGCGCTTGGACCTAGTATTTTTACTTGTGACACTCATTCCTCTTTTGTAATGTAGAATTATTTTATTATTTTTCAAGATCTTAAAAAATTAAGAAAGACAAAATAATCAAATATTCCAAAAAGAGAGGACGGGAAATATTTGTTCTTTTTTCGGTAGCAAAGAGAGTCTCCCTTGGACAAAGCACATCCTTAAGTTTTCTTGTCAAGCATTGGGATATAGTATGACCTTAGGAAGTTGTTCTGGTTGTATAGAGTTGTGTCCTCCTTCATTTGGTTACTCTTCCAAACACATGGAGAGTTTGTGTTGCCTCCTACATCAAAAACTTATGTCAATTTCATTATGCTTGACTCTAATCATCTTTTGTGCTTTTGTCCAAGGGAATTTTTTCTCAACATAAGTCGGCCTTTATGTAGTTTGTCTCTTGACCTTCATGAGTTGGTCATCCTGAGAGGTCAGTCAAGTCCAGATTCGAAATTGATGAAGTTCTCTTCCTGATCATCGAGATCCTCATGTCTTTTCCCGACGAGCTGTCAAAGACCTCATGGTAGAGAGTTATACACTCCCATTGTACTCCTACCTGAGTTTTGAAGATCTTGAAGATTTTTTCTTGAGCTATGAAGACCTCATCTCTAGACAAAGGAATCACTAGCTTCTTGAAGATGAATACTATACTTGTATATCTTCGACTGATTTTAAGATGTAGATATGTTCTGTATTTCTCGCAGATAAACTTTATATATTTATATGACATGGATCTGCACTGTATTTCATTGGCAACCATGATTCATTTCATTTCAATCATGGGTATACCCGCATCAAAGAGACAATTGTTGTTTTGCAGATGGCACCTATCGAACTCTGGTCCGGGGCTCACTCGATTTTGTAAATTAGTGAAGATGTTGTAATGTATTTCAGCCATCAGTTTATCTTCTGACCTCATAGATTAGGGGGCATCTATTATAGCCCCAAAATTCCCTATTCATCCATACATGACCTTGTCCCTCTTACTTGCATATTTTACCAGAGCACTGTTGAGGAGATCTTCTTAAAACAACATTTTTTAGAGCATGTACATGCCATACACCACTACATCCCACATACATACGCATGTTCCATGCTAGAAAACACCCATACATATGCTTTTTGCACACTAAACAGTTCGTGTATACTTGCAAAAGTTGCAAACAATTAAAAAGTTGTAAGGAATTCGTTGAAATTCACGGGTTGTTGGAGGTTTCCCAACGAATTCACCTACTATAGCCCATCAGCCCACTGAGTAACAATCCTTTTGTCACGTAAAAGGATTTGATGTAGTCTCATTTCATATATAAGCATAAGAACAGTGAAACTCTTCCCAATTTCACTTCCCTTCCTTGCCCAAGATTTTGCTACCTTTTGTGAGATACTGCCTCAACATTCCCTCATCAACCCCTTCTTCTTCCATTCAATCCATCCCCTTTCTTTGAGGTGATCAGAATATTGAGAGAAGAGTCCTATTGAAGGTGCACTTGGAGCATTGTAAAGAGGATCCCGAACTAGGTTTGTGGAACAGTGGCCGACACAGATTGTAACTTTCAGTGTTTGTTTGATGAATAAAAGAATCTCTTTTCCTTGTCCCAAATGATGATGTTTTGTGTATTTTCTTTGATTTATACATAGAATTTGAAATCTAACCCTAACTCATGAATATAAATAGCATGATTGTATTTTCTTTCCTAGTTTTAGATGCAAGTCATCCTTGGGAGGAGACTTGCAGTCTTTAGAACTACAAAGCTTGAGGAGTTCATCTCCAGATGTGGGATAAAAGGCACAATTACCAATATTCTCTCTTATTTCTTTATTTTCATTTGTTTTGGTATGTTTGGGGTAGACTATAAACTATATTGACTTTTAGATGGTCATTCACTTTGTCTATATCTTAAACCCTAGTACAGTTAAAGGGGGGATTTTCCTTCTAGCAATATCCACCAAATGATTTTCCTGGAAAAGATCTTTAAATAAGACAACAAGTTTGTCCAAATGTGTCAAAGATCCCCAGACCTCATATGCTCTAGTTGTGAAATTTAGATCCCCTACAACAATCAAATTTTTATAAGCCAGTAATCCTCTAGGGGACACTTATTCCCAAAAATATTTTCTCTCATTGCAAGGGTCATAAACATTAAGAAGACAAATCTTCTTGTTATTATCCAAATATAAGCCAGTAATTAAAATTCCACCACAACTAAGGAAATGATCCAGAACAATTTTATTAGGATCCTACGCCACCAATAATNTCCCTTGGACAAAGCACATCCTTAAGTTTTCTTGTCAAGCATTGGGATATAGTATGACCTTAAGAAGTTGTTCTGGTTTTATAGAGTTGTGTCCTCCTTCATTTGGTTACTCTTCAAAACACATGGAGAGTTTGTGTTGCCTCCTACATCAAAAACTTATGTCAATTTCATTTTGATTGACTCTAATCATCTTTTGTTCTTTTGTCCAAGGGAATTTTTTCTCAACCTAAGTCAGTCTTTCTATAGTTTGTCTCTTGACCTTCATGTGTTGGTCATCCTGAGAGGTCAGTCAAGTCCAGATTCGAAATCGATGAAGTTCTCTGCCTGATCATCGAGATCCTCATGTCTTTTCCTGACGAGCTGTCAAAGACCTCATGGTAGAGAGTTATACACTCCCATTGTACTCCTACTCGAGTTTTGAAGATCTTGAATATTTTTTCTTGAGCTATGAAGACCTCATCTCTAGACAAAGGAATCACTAGCTTCTTGAAGATGAATACTATACTTGTATATCTTCGACTGATTTTAAGATGTAGATATGTTCTGTATTTCTCGCAGATAAACTTTATATATTTATATGACATGGATCTGCACTGTATTTCATTGGCAACCATGATTCATTTCATTTCAATCATGGGTATACCCGCATCAAAGAGACAATTGTTGTTTTGCAGATGGCACCTATCGAACTCTGGTCCGGGGCTCACTCGATTTTGTAAATTAGTGAAGATGTTGTAATGTATTTCAGCCATCAGTTTATCTTCTGACCTCATAGATTAGGGGGCATCTATTATAGCCCCAAAATTCCCTATTCATCCATACATGACCTTGTCCCTCTTACTTGCATATTTTACCAGAGCACTGTTGAGGAGATCTTCTTAAAACAACATTTTTTAGAGCATGTACATGCCATACACCACTACATCCCACATACATACGCATGTTCCATGCTAGAAAACACCCATACATATGCTTTTTGCACACTAAACAGTTCGTGTATACTTGCAAAAGTTGCAAACAATTAAAAAGTTGTAAGGAATTCGTTGAAATTCACGGGTTGTTGGAGGTTTCCCAACGAATTCACCTACTATAGCCCATCAGCCCACTGAGTAACAATCCTTTTGTCACGTAAAAGGATTTGATGTAGTCTCATTTCATATATAAGCATAAGAACAGTGAAACTCTTCCCAATTTCACTTCCCTTCCTTGCCCAAGATTTTGCTACCTTTTGTGAGATACTGCCTCAACATTCCCTCATCAACCCCTTCTTCTTCCATTCAATCCATCCCCTTTCTTTGAGGTGATCAGAATATTGAGAGAAGAGTCCTATTGAAGGTGCACTTGGAGCATTGTAAAGAGGATCCCGAACTAGGTTTGTGGAACAGTGGCCGACACAGATTGTAACTTTCAGTGTTTGTTTGATGAATAAAAGAATCTCTTTTCCTTGTCCCAAATGATGATGTTTTGTGTATTTTCTTTGATTTATACATAGAATTTGAAATCTAACCCTAACTCATGAATATAAATAGCATGATTGTATTTTCTTTCCTAGTTTTAGATGCAAGTCATCCTTGGGAGGAGACTTGCAGTCTTTAGAACTACAAAGCTTGAGGAGTTCATCTCCAGATGTGGGATAAAAGGCACAATTACCAATATTCTCTCTTATTTCTTTATTTTCATTTGTTTTGGTATGTTTGGGGTAGACTATAAACTATATTGACTTTTAGATGGTCATTCACTTTGTCTATATCTTAAACCCTAGTACAGTTAAAGGGGGGATTTTCCTTCTAGCAATATCCACCAAATGATTTTCCTGGAAAAGATCTTTAAATAAGACAACAAGTTTGTCCAAATGTGTCAAAGATCCCCAGACCTCATATGCTCTAGTTGTGAAATTTAGATCCCCTACAACAATCAAATTTTTATAAGCCAGTAATCCTCTAGGGGACACTTATTCCCAAAAATATTTTCTCTCATTGCAAGGGTCATAAACATTAAGAAGACAAATCTTCTTGTTATTATCCAAATATAAGCCAGTAATTAAAATTCCACCACAACTAAGGAAATGATCCAGAACAATTTTATTAGGATCCTACGCCACCAATAATATACCATATTTTCCAATCAAACTAACATCATAAGATAACCAACTTTGAAAAAAATGTAACATGAAAGACCTTTCTTTTTTTTCATCAACAAGGGTTTCTTGTAAGAAAATTATGTTAGGTTTTGTATTTTGCAATAGTCTGTGCACAGAGGCCACTTTCAGGTTTCCCCCCACCCCTCTGATATTTAAGGACAAAAGAATCATGGCTTGGCCCTAGCAAGGGATTTTATGCCTCTAAGCGCCCTGTTGTCAGTAACACTGGAAGAAAGAGATTCAGATACATGAGGTAACATAATGGATTTTTTACAAGCACTCCTCATTTTTATGGGAGAGGTCTCAAAACCCAAACCGTTTGAACAAGAGAATTCAGATACTGGACCCACACTAGACTTCTCTATCTTCCCTAACAACCCAAGAGGTCCAGAAAATTGTAAAACTTTCCTCCCTTGAAAATTTGGGATAGGGAGAGGGGTAACAACCTCTCTATGCAAAGGGACTAAAGTCTCCAGAGCCTCCCTCAGATATCTCTCTCCTAACTCCATTTCCCTGTAGCCCAATAGAACAAAACAATCCCTCTCCTTCCCACTGGTTGATCCCCCATCCCTTAGAGAAGTCAGAGCCTCCAGTGTTCTTAAAACCCCAGAAGTAGGAGAAACACTATTAGGGATTTCAGAGTTAACCCTAACCCGCCCAGGAGAGTATTTTGTTGTCTTAGTACAAAAATTGTTCCTCCCCCTCATAGAGAGCTGATTTATAGACTCATAAATAGGTTCCCCTTCCCTAACTGATGGCCTGAGGGATAGTAGAGTCGATAGAATCCCTTTCCCAGGCCAAAAGTGAAAAATAGAGTGAAGGACAGAGAACTTTTAGCTTACCCGTGATAGTGTCTGAAGCAACTGGACATGAAGACTCCTTAATCCCAACAATGGATGCATCTTGTTTATAGGGATCTACACCAGGTGAAACAAATCTGATCTCCTTCCTGAGAAATGAATCTTCAGACTCCTCCTCCTCTGAAAAACGTTGAGAATCATTTATTAGGTGGTTGGTTCTATGGCAAAGAGTGCACCAAAAAGGTAATCCCAAGTTATCTAGTTTCTAAGTTATAGTATGATCGCACCAATGTATTTCTAAGGACTACAATAAACCTATATGAATATCAACTTCGACCAGTATCTTACCCATCCTTCTTTGAGGTGCAATTAGATCCTGGTCATCCAGTTTTATGAAACAACCAAGTGAATTTCCAATCACATCCATGACATTCTCATTCCAAAGGTTTAAAGGTAGGCCTGGTAGCATAACCTAGAGGTACCTAAAGTGAAAATAATATCACATAGGGTTGAAGTTAATCCTCCAACATTTTAACATCAATCACCCCTCATCAAATGACCACAACGTTTCCAAAATAAGCGAGGTGTCTTCAACACAATTAAACTTGAAACCAAACCAACCCCAAGGTAGGTATAGAACCTGTGGTTCATACCCTAGCAAAGGATACTAGTACATTAGAACCCAATCTTTGATGGACGAATAGCACCGGGAGTGGTACGAAAGTCAACCCACCAAAGCTTTAAGTGCAATTTTTACCACCTCCTCTAATCCTAAATCATCCCCCAGAACCAACTTTCATCTAGAGAGATTCGGAAGCCACGCCTTCACACACTTTTTCCTCCAAGGATGAGGTTTCACTACTGGGGAAGTGTCGAGTAAAATATATGTTATCTATTTTGACATTAAATTGTCAACCTGAGGCTCGTAAGCTTCGAGGTTCCAACATTGTATATGCAGATCTGGAGCTCTAATCTATCCTAGCCTCGCCTAATCTAATCTAATTCCAATAAACTCAAAGAATGAATACCTTTACTTTAAATTTACAAAGTAATCTACAACTAGGAATGATAAATTCATTATTTTAAGTGAACAAATAAAATCAACCTATGTTCATGGGCAATGAACTCTTAAAGAAAACTATTGTTAAAAAGCAATTATTTATAGTGAACTCTATTCTTAAAGAAAAACTCACTATGAAAATATTCAACATCAATAATTCACTCTATCACATAACTGCTGGAAAGTACTTTATTAAAATCACTAACTCAAGCAAAGCCATAAACTCATAAATTCATAATTTAACAGTTAATTATAATTCAAATTCATACTTAAAATGACAATAGAAACATTATGTGCAAACTTACAACTCAAATTAATCACTGAGACTTCATTAAAATTCATAATCTAAAATGAACTAATCTATCATTAAGAATCATATCCAAAATCAATCAAAATTCTATTAAAAATCAGAACTCAAAATTGATTTCTATCCTAACATGTTGAAGCAAAATTGACAGGTGAAGCAGTCCTACAAAGAGTATGTGCAATTGCAAGTAAGACTATCTAAATTAATACTCTCTCAAAACTAAAACTAAGCAATTTAATCTATCAAAACTACAAGTAAATCTATTTAAATTAGTACAAGTAAATCTATTTAAATTAGTACTCTGTCAAACTATCAAAACTGAAGCAAAGCTACAAATAAACTAAAGCAATTAATCTATCAAAACGTTTAAATAAACTTATTTGAATTAGTACTTTGCAGAGTAACCTATAGATAGGAAGAAAAATACACAATACTGTAATTAAAAAACTCTATAACCTGCAACAAAATATAATCATTAACACACATCCATGGACATCCTTCTATGATATACACAAATCAAAAAGAAATCTACAATGTACAGGAAGATGGATTAGGAAATAAATTTGCAATTAAAACATACACACAACAAGCAATTGCAAGTGAGGAATTCATATAGTAAAGAGACAATTTCGAAATATAAGTAAGGAAATTAGATAACTGTAAATATGTAGAGATGGAAACAATCAGCCAGACCACTGGTGGGCCCCCCAGTAGGTCATGGCTACTCTTCAACAACAAAACACAAGCTTAAATCAGTACTATTCTTTCATTAATTAAAAACGAAGTCTGGAACACAAGTTTGCAAAGGAATGTACGAATTACATAGTAAAAACTCTTCTTAAAAAATTTGTCTTGTGGTCTTGCCACTACTGGTGGTATTTATAGCGAATTACAGTTCGAGAGGTCAACCACTGAAAGGGTCGACCTCCTCTAAAAATGGCGATTTCCATTAAATTCACTCTAACAACTTTGGCTTCTAGAAAATGGGTGAGCCACTAAACAATTAGCATAACCGCCTAACCTGAGATGTCATGAGCTCTATAGCTGAAGGCCACAAGGGGGCACAAAACCCAGGTTTTTTATTTGCCCATCACATGCCGCCATTGTACCAACTGCCAACTCGTCTATGCTTCGAGTGTTGGATCGCATGCCAAATGGAGTGTCAGATCACGTACCAGATGGGGTGCTGGATGAAGTACCAAATGAGGTACCAGATGGAGGATCGAGCTGTGAATTCACCCTATTACACACAAATCATGCATTATATCCTTATAAACATCAAACTGAACTGAATTTAGCTCAAAATCATCGTAAAACATTGATTACACATACCTGGTATAAATCCATGATGAATTGATATAAAATCCTTTGAAAAATCCTTCAAAATGGTCGATAGCATATATAATATCGATGGAAAAAGGATTAAACCATTGTAACAAAAAAATTCAAAATATGAGCCAAACATTACCCCCATGCCTAAGAATTTCTAGGTCCAACTTCAAACAAAAATGAATCACCCAACATGACTAGACTTGCCAAGGAGGGGATGGATTAGGTTTAGAAGATTATCTCTCTTGTCTAGAAGACTTTGTCTTGGCCCTCTTACAATGTTTCAATTGTTCTTGGCGGCTACAATTGTCATTAGTCATTTGATCAACCAATCTTTGGAAAGAATTCACTTTTGCTTGTAATACCACATTTTCATGGTGGAGATGCCTATCCATAGCCTTTCGCTCTTCCAATTGTTGAAGCAACTGCGAATTTTCTTGTTGTAAATTTTGAATAACTAGAGTATGATCATATGTTTTAGAGGAGGGCTTGGATCCCTTGATGTATGTAGAGGTTCTATCAACTTTGGAATGTGGTTTATGCATCTATGAGGTAGGAGTAACAGAGTGTTTGTGAGAGGGAATAGGTTCATATTTTACTTCTCTATCAAGATCCAAATCTTCTACAGAAANATTTTTTCTTGAGCTATGAAGACCTCATCTCTAGACAAAGGAATCACTAGCTTCTTGAAGATGAATACTATACTTGTATATCTTCGACTGATTTTAAGATGTAGATATGTTCTGTATTTCTCGCAGATAAACTTTATATATTTATATGACATGGATCTGCACTGTATTTCATTGGCAACCATGATTCATTTCATTTCAATCATGGGTATACCCGCATCAAAGAGACAATTGTTGTTTTGCAGATGGCACCTATCGAACTCTGGTCCGGGGCTCACTCGATTTTGTAAATTAGTGAAGATGTTGTAATGTATTTCAGCCATCAGTTTATCTTCTGACCTCATAGATTAGGGGGCATCTATTATAGCCCCAAAATTCCCTATTCATCCATACATGACCTTGTCCCTCTTACTTGCATATTTTACCAGAGCACTGTTGAGGAGATCTTCTTAAAACAACATTTTTTAGAGCATGTACATGCCATACACCACTACATCCCACATACATACGCATGTTCCATGCTAGAAAACACCCATACATATGCTTTTTGCACACTAAACAGTTCGTGTATACTTGCAAAAGTTGCAAACAATTAAAAAGTTGTAAGGAATTCGTTGAAATTCACGGGTTGTTGGAGGTTTCCCAACGAATTCACCTACTATAGCCCATCAGCCCACTGAGTAACAATCCTTTTGTCACGTAAAAGGATTTGATGTAGTCTCATTTCATATATAAGCATAAGAACAGTGAAACTCTTCCCAATTTCACTTCCCTTCCTTGCCCAAGATTTTGCTACCTTTTGTGAGATACTGCCTCAACATTCCCTCATCAACCCCTTCTTCTTCCATTCAATCCATCCCCTTTCTTTGAGGTGATCAGAATATTGAGAGAAGAGTCCTATTGAAGGTGCACTTGGAGCATTGTAAAGAGGATCCCGAACTAGGTTTGTGGAACAGTGGCCGACACAGATTGTAACTTTCAGTGTTTGTTTGATGAATAAAAGAATCTCTTTTCCTTGTCCCAAATGATGATGTTTTGTGTATTTTCTTTGATTTATACATAGAATTTGAAATCTAACCCTAACTCATGAATATAAATAGCATGATTGTATTTTCTTTCCTAGTTTTAGATGCAAGTCATCCTTGGGAGGAGACTTGCAGTCTTTAGAACTACAAAGCTTGAGGAGTTCATCTCCAGATGTGGGATAAAAGGCACAATTACCAATATTCTCTCTTATTTCTTTATTTTCATTTGTTTTGGTATGTTTGGGGTAGACTATAAACTATATTGACTTTTAGATGGTCATTCACTTTGTCTATATCTTAAACCCTAGTACAGTTAAAGGGGGGATTTTCCTTCTAGCAATATCCACCAAATGATTTTCCTGGAAAAGATCTTTAAATAAGACAACAAGTTTGTCCAAATGTGTCAAAGATCCCCAGACCTCATATGCTCTAGTTGTGAAATTTAGATCCCCTACAACAATCAAATTTTTATAAGCCAGTAATCCTCTAGGGGACACTTATTCCCAAAAATATTTTCTCTCATTGCAAGGGTCATAAACATTAAGAAGACAAATCTTCTTGTTATTATCCAAATATAAGCCAGTAATTAAAATTCCACCACAACTAAGGAAATGATCCAGAACAATTTTATTAGGATCCTACGCCACCAATAATCTACCAGATTTTCCAATCAAACTAACATCACAAGATAACCAACTTTGAAAAAAATGTAACATGAAAGACCTTTCTTTTTTTTCATCAACAAGGGTTTCTTGTAAGAAAATTATGTTAGGTTTTTTATTTTGCAATAGTCTGTGCACAGAGGCCACTTTCAGGTTTCCCCCCACCCCTCTAATATTTAAGGACAACAGAATCATGGCTTGGCCCTAGCAAGGGATTTTATGCCTCTAAGCGCCCTGTTGTCAGTAACACTGGAAGGAAGAGATTCAGATACATGAGGTAACATAATGTATTTTTTACAAGCACTCCTCATTTTTATGGGAGAGGTCTCAAAACCCAAACCGTTTGAACAAGAGAATTCAGATACTGGACCCACACTAGACTTCTCTATCTTCCCTAACATCCCGAGAGGTCCAAAAAATTGTAAAACTTTCCTCCCTTGAAAATTTGGGATAGGGAGAGGGGTAACAACCTCTCTATGCAAAGGGACTAAAGTCTCCAGAGCCTCCCTCAGAGATCTCTCTCCTAGCTCCATTTCCCTATAGCCCAATAGAACAAAACAATCCCTCTCCTTCCCACTGGTTGATCCCCCATCCCTTAGAGAAGTCAGAGCCTCCAGTATTCTTAAAACCCCAGAAGTAGGAGAAACACTATTAGGGATTTCAGAGTTAACCCTAACCCGCCCAGGAGAGTATTTTGTTGTCTTAGTACAAAAATTGTTCCTCCCCCTCATAGAGAGCTGATTTATAGACTCATAAATAGGTTCCCCTTCCCTAACTGATGGCCTGAGGGATAGTAGAGTCGATAGAATCCCTTTCCCAGGCCAAAAGTGAAAAATAGAGTGAAGGACAGAGAACTTTTAGCTTACCCGTGATAGTGTCTGAAGCAACTGGACATGAAGACTCCTTAATCCCAACAATGGATGCATCTTGTTTATAGGGATCTACACCAGGTGAAACAAATCTGATCTCCTTCCTGAGAAATGAATCTTCAGACTCCTCCTCCTCTGAAAAACGTTGAGAATCATTTATTAGGTGGTTGGTTCTATGGCAAAGAGTGCACCAAAAAGGTAATCCCAAGTTATCTAGTTTCTAAGTTATAGTATGATCGCACCAATGTATTTCTAAGGACTACAATAAACCTATATGAATATCAACTTCGACCAGTATCTTACCCATCCTTCTTTGAGGTGCAATTAGATCCTGGTCATCCAGTTTTATGAAACAACCAAGTGAATTTCCAATCACATCCATGACATTCTCATTCCAAAGGTTTAAAGGTAGGCCTGGTAGCATAACCTAGAGGTACCTAAAGTGAAAATAATATCACATAGGGTTGAAGTTAATCCTCCAACATTTTAACATCAATCACCCCTCATCAAATGACCACAACGTTTCCAAAATAAGCGAGGTGTCTTCAACACAATTAAACTTGAAACCAAACCAACCCCAAGGTAGGTATAGAACCTGTGGTTCATACCCTAGCAAAGGATACTAGTACATTAGAACCCAATCTTTGATGGACGAATAGCACCGGGAGTGGTACGAAAGTCAACCCACCAAAGCTTTAAGTGCAATTTTTACCACCTCCTCTAATCCTAAATCATCCCCCAGAACCAACTTTCATCTAGAGAGATTCGGAAGCCACGCCTTCACACACTTTTTCCTCCAAGGATGAGGTTTCACTACTGGGGAAGTGTCGAGTAAAATATATGTTATCTATTTTGACATTAAATTGTCAACCTGAGGCTCGTAAGCTTCGAGGTTCCAACATTGTATATGCAGATCTGGAGCTCTAATCTATCCTAGCCTCGCCTAATCTAATCTAATTCCAATAAACTCAAAGAATGAATACCTTTACTTTAAATTTACAAAGTAATCTACAACTAGGAATGATAAATTCATTATTTTAAGTGAACAAATAAAATCAACCTATGTTCATGGGCAATGAACTCTTAAAGAAAACTATTGTTAAAAAGCAATTATTTATAGTGAACTCTATTCTTAAAGAAAAACTCACTATGAAAATATTCAACATCAATAATTCACTCTATCACATAACTGCTGGAAAGTACTTTATTAAAATCACTAACTCAAGCAAAGCCATAAACTCATAAATTCATAATTTAACAGTTAATTATAATTCAAATTCATACTTAAAATGACAATAGAAACATTATGTGCAAACTTACAACTCAAATTAATCACTGAGACTTCATTAAAATTCATAATCTAAAATGAACTAATCTATCATTAAGAATCATATCCAAAATCAATCAAAATTCTATTAAAAATCAGAACTCAAAATTGATTTCTATCCTAACATGTTGAAGCAAAATTGACAGGTGAAGCAGTCCTACAAAGAGTATGTGCAATTGCAAGTAAGACTATCTAAATTAATACTCTCTCAAAACTAAAACTAAGCAATTTAATCTATCAAAACTACAAGTAAATCTATTTAAATTAGTACAAGTAAATCTATTTAAATTAGTACTCTGTCAAACTATCAAAACTGAAGCAAAGCTACAAATAAACTAAAGCAATTAATCTATCAAAACGTTTAAATAAACTTATTTGAATTAGTACTTTGCAGAGTAACCTATAGATAGGAAGAAAAATACACAATACTGTAATTAAAAAACTCTATAACCTGCAACAAAATATAATCATTAACACACATCCATGGACATCCTTCTATGATATACACAAATCAAAAAGAAATCTACAATGTACAGGAAGATGGATTAGGAAATAAATTTGCAATTAAAACATACACACAACAAGCAATTGCAAGTGAGGAATTCATATAGTAAAGAGACAATTTCGAAATATAAGTAAGGAAATTAGATAACTGTAAATATGTAGAGATGGAAACAATCAGCCAGACCACTGGTGGGCCCCCCAGTAGGTCATGGCTACTCTTCAACAACAAAACACAAGCTTAAATCAGTACTATTCTTTCATTAATTAAAAACGAAGTCTGGAACACAAGTTTGCAAAGGAATGTACGAATTACATAGTAAAAACTCTTCTTAAAAAATTTGTCTTGTGGTCTTGCCACTACTGGTGGTATTTATAGCGAATTACAGTTCGAGAGGTCAACCACTGAAAGGGTCGACCTCCTCTAAAAATGGCGATTTCCATTAAATTCACTCTAACAACTTTGGCTTCTAGAAAATGGGTGAGCCACTAAACAATTAGCATAACCGCCTAACCTGAGATGTCATGAGCTCTATAGCTGAAGGCCACAAGGGGGCACAAAACCCAGGTTTTTTATTTGCCCATCACATGCCGCCATTGTACCAACTGCCAACTCGTCTATGCTTCGAGTGTTGGATCGCATGCCAAATGGAGTGTCAGATCACGTACCAGATGGGGTGCTGGATGAAGTACCAAATGAGGTACCAGATGGAGGATCGAGCTGTGAATTCACCCTATTACACACAAATCATGCATTATATCCTTATAAACATCAAACTGAACTGAATTTAGCTCAAAATCATCGTAAAACATTGATTACACATACCTGGTATAAATCCATGATGAATTGATATAAAATCCTTTGAAAAATCCTTCAAAATGGTCGATAGCATATATAATATCGATGGAAAAAGGATTAAACCATTGTAACAAAAAAATTCAAAATATGAGCCAAACATTACCCCCATGCCTAAGAATTTCTAGGTCCAACTTCAAACAAAAATGAATCACCCAACATGACTAGACTTGCCAAGGAGGGGATGGATTAGGTTTAGAAGATTATCTCTCTTGTCTAGAAGACTTTGTCTTGGCCCTCTTACAATGTTTCAATTGTTCTTGGCGGCTACAATTGTCATTAGTCATTTGATCAACCAATCTTTGGAAAGAATTCACTTTTGCTTGTAATACCACATTTTCATGGTGGAGATGCCTATCCATAGCCTTTCGCTCTTCCAATTGTTGAAGCAACTGCGAATTTTCTTGTTGTAAATTTTGAATAACTAGAGTATGATCATATGTTTTAGAGGAGGGCTTGGATCCCTTGATGTATGTAGAGGTTCTATCAACTTTGGAATGTGGTTTATGCATCTATGAGGTAGGAGTAACAGAGTGTTTGTGAGAGGGAATAGGTTCATATTTTACTTCTCTATCAAGATCCAAATCTTCTACAGAAA
>JZKD02S1638021.1:48590-61735 GCA_000966675.3 Picea glauca
TTATCTCTCCATCTTTGACCCCTATTTTTTCGCTACGCTTTTGTCACAGTCGCTGTGATTTTGGAAATTTTGTTTTAGAATCAATTTTGAAGGGGTTAGATGTAGGTTTTTGCTTGCATTAGTGATTCCAGGTTTTAGAGGACATATTCATATTTCTATTCATAACTTTTTCATTAAAAATATCATCAAGGAAGGCCTCCAAATCACCATCCAAATTTGTTTGTCTTCTGCTACAATTTGTTGCCATTTCCATGCTTTCCTATGATTGTTTCATAAGATTATAAGAAGAATTCAAAGTTATTTTCTTTGTTTTGGATGAAACTGTCATGTTATGTTACACCTTCTTATGATGAATGGATTCATGATCTCATGCCTGTTATCGCACAGTTTTTACTTGGAAGGATAAAGGAAAGGTAAAGAATACAAACTGATGCAAAATGAGACTACCCTATCACTGTCACATCAATAGGGTATCTCTTTCTATTTAGGGTGGTAGGCACAAGGGAGACATCCCCAGTGACCTGGGGTTTTGAGAAGGAAATTTTTTTAAGTCTAAGTATAATTTTCCCCCTCACAAGTCACCACCGATTAGAAAGTCTGGCTAAACAACCAATAAAGATAATGATAACCAGAAATGTACATGCCCAAAACAAAGCAAAAAGAAAATAAATATATGCAAGATCACTTGTTGGTTATTACTTCATATAATCAAGGTCTTTGTGATATAAATAAATTGACCGATAATATGAATGAAGAAAATCAAATATGTACAATATCAATAGTCACAATGCATCACTTCACAATAAATGCTAAAGAAATCTTCACAATGAGCAAGAACGTTTTATCATCAATGTTATAATACCATCATTTATTTAGAAGCAAAGATTAGCATGCATTAACTAATCGTTCAAATTGCTTAAAAAAGCTAAAATGTTGCAAATTATAACTATAAATCAAATGGATAATTACAACAATAGGGTTATTAGGTTAGTCTTGGCTAGGGTTAGAAGATGTTAGCAATTGTTCAAAGGTATTGGTTGTTTGAAGTTTGTGATAAAGGCACTCAAGCATAAAGGTCTTAGATCAGTTCATTCATAGGGAAAATGGAGTCAAAATAGTGGAAAATTTTGAAGGAAATAAATGATAATGCTAGGGCTAAAGACGAGGTTTTGATGATGAAGTGTTGTTGAGCCAAGGCTTCAACCATCAAACCCTATTGGAAAACAGCTCACTAAAGTGTGGTAACCCTAAGCCTTAGTGCATCTTCCTCCTTCTTTAGCTCAATGATAGGATAAAAATGGCTATGATTGAAGAGAAAATGTAGGGTGTTGCAATGGAAAGGCCCTAGCAATGTCTTCAATAGGTGAAAACCTCTTGGCACAATCTTAGTAGGGAATTAAAACATGGACACCAACATGTTCTTATTTCCTTGGGTTTTTTCTAGCAAATTTCATTAACAAAATGCAAGTAAAAATAACATAACCATTCAAGGGAAGGATTTCAGAATTTCACTTACATTCACCAAGTATCATCAATGCCAAACCCTAGTTGTAAACCTTTCATCAATAAAAATGCCAAAAATAGCCAAGATAAGCCTCCTCCAACAAGTGAGCACTAGTAATTTCAGCCACAAACCCTAAGAAGGGCGCAAATTTCAGACCTCACCAAGTGGTGAGTGAATGATGATGAAAAAAAGAGAGTTTAGCTCTCTTACTTATGCCATATCAATGACCTTAATTAAATTTTAGGTCACAAAAGGCCGACAAGGCCAAAAATACATAATAATACTATTTTACATTAAATATCATAATCAAACCCTAAATCAAGAAAAAATGAGGATGTCATGCCCTTTTAGGGTGACATTATCCCTTTCTATGGAAACGTTAGCCTCCTGGAGAAAAACATTATGCCCCCTTGGGCCTCCGGAAGCTACCAGATGTGCCACAACTGCCTCCAAACACCTTCACATGCACTGGATGACATCGTGAATGTCATGGGTGATGTCATGGACCTTCCAAGACCAACGTCCTGGTGGAAAGGAAACAACCCCACTGGGTACATGCATGCTAAGCTGCCTCTGATGGAACGTCCTCCTCCTCTCCGATGAAAACCCTTTGATCTGTCTCTACCCCCTTCTGGGGTCCCAACATTCATATGATGGGGTTCTAGCCCCATAGAGGTCTGAACTAATCATCTCCCCATGTGTACATGTCCATAATGGTACCTGTATGTCAGGTATGATCCTACACATCAACAGATATGCCCTCCATGGGCTCATAAGTCACAGGGATCATATCAATGCCAATCACATCTAATTATCAATATTATTAAACATGTGCATAAAACCCATTTTACCCAGTCAAGTGCTCAAAGACATTATACAAATATGAAAGCCAAGTTTGGAGGAAGTGACAGGGTGTCCTATTGGGAAAATGCTCATTGGATGTGGGGTGTTTCCAGGAGAAATCAAATCCAAGCCATGTGACTGGGTGAGGTGGTAAGGGATGTCTGGACAAGGGGTGCAGTGATAGCAGGAAAATGCATGGCTTACCTGTGGGTGCCTATATAGAAGGTGAGTTGCACCTGTCATGGATGAAAATGTTTACAAGCCCATTCATGCCTTTTATCTTTATTATTTCATTTATTTTGTTTCAAGAAGATAATCAGGAGACACTACCCTAGTGTGGTGACCAGTGGTAACAATGTTACCCACAAGCACTTTCACGGAAATGAGAAGGTTGGCTCGTGATGAGACCCCCTTTCTCTTGGCTATGCCACTAAGAGCCACAACCCTAGCGTGGTGACCAGCTACTAGTATTTTCATACCACTACATGCACATGGACCTAATAGGCTGGCACGTGAAGAGACCCCCTATCCTCTAACTAGGTCTTGTTTTATTATTTTTATATGGGTCCCTTTGTTTCTTGCTGAGAATCCTTTTACTGCTTTCTCGGGGATCCATGGGTGAAGCATATCGAGGTTTCATTCTTTGTCTTCTATATTTTTTCAGCTACTTTTACCCTATGGGCCTTTAGCCCCTTCTTCCCACAAGGTAAGGTGAAACCCTTAAATATTTGGCCAACCCAATGCCCTGACTAGTGTAATGGGAGTGATGAGCAGGAGAAGGATGGAAAGTGGTAAGTATGGTGGGAGAGGACGATGGCTTCTCGTGAATCCCCCCAGTGGAAAATCAAAACCTATGGGCACAAGATTACTAGGGAATCCTTTCATTCCCCCCAAATATGGTCAAGTGGATAGGTATACGATCCAAGCACCCGTTAGAAACAAAAATAATTGAATGAACATATTCAAAGGTTTTGAGGATCAGAGTGACGCATACCATGATACCCAGACTCATTACCTCATGGAGAAGGATCCATTTATGCTATAGGACCAGGTCAAGGTGATGGATGGTGTTGATGCTGGCAAAGTGGAGGCGTTGAAGGAAGAAAAGATGTGCCCCCCAGGGCCATGCTCAAGTCGATCTAGCTCTTGATACTCCATGTCTAGGACTTGTGGGCCTCAAGACATAATCTCCTTAGTTATCCCTAAATTGGGGATAACAATGCCCATTTAAGCTCACCTGATCTACCCTATACACAATGAAAAATCCTAAATGCTATTGAGTATACCTACCTTTCCCCATTCTATATTTGCAACTCATCTTTTGGAAACCCTGGCTTAGCTCCCTAGACCTAGACTCTCATCCAACAAAATCCAAATCAAAACCACACTGAGCTAAATACCTAACCTACTATCATTTTCCTTCTCCAGTCACCTTATTGACTGTGATCATAGAGAGATCCCTCTCTGATTTGGTAGGGCTAGCTACCATAGAAAAGTATTAGTTTGTGGTTACCTCTGTCGGTAGGCATGTAACACAAATCTGTAGTGAATATTTTAACAATCTGTAATTGACACAAAGAACCAGTTAAGCAGTCTTTCGAAGAAATGTACAGAAGGCTTATAACACACAGTGATGTTAGTGGTATATAATTTAGCATTTCAATAAAAATAATTGTTGATATAATAGCCCACATCATGAAAGTAATATACATAATTTTTACAAAGATTCAACTTCTTCTTCTCATGGATTAAAGATAGGAAGTATTTATCATTTGTTATCTCATGAAACCCCTCCCCCACTCCTAAGTATTATGACACCTCACAATCAAAAATATAGGGAACCAATCAATTCTCCCAATAGCCTAAGATTTACAACTTGTTAAGTGTAGAGATAAATTTCACATATCAGTCTGACGAGACAATTAGAGTATGGCCCCACCTATAGGATATAATATCCTACATATAGTTAAGAAGAGGTAGGAGAGAGAGTCTTAATATAGTCTTAAAGTTAGTTCCCAATGACAGATTTATGGATTTCATTGACCTTAGCTTAACCATGCATACTTCTTGTCAATTTTGCCTACAAGTAATAATGTACATCAGGACAAGTTTAAGATTTAGGAATTTTATTATATTTTTTGTCAGATTATTATCCTCACTAGGTTGAATGCCCCAGTTCCAACAATCATATTTAGTAGTTTGATGGGTTTATCTAGTCATACCATAGGCCAGTACCCACTGCCAGCAGACCTGTTCAGTGTACTGGTGGGTTAGCCTCTTACAACCTCAAAGATTGGTCCAACATCTTTTAATATTTTAATATAAAGGTTGCTTTGTGCAAGAAGATGGGGAGACAACTCTAAAAAAAAATTCTCTTTATTTTTTTAAGGTTGGGATTGTATTTATGTTAGATGATGACTCTCCTTTATGTATTCCTTAGAGATTGTCCTAATTTAAGGGGTACTTAAGCAGACATAGCCTATATAAATATATGGTATAATCAAACATTTTTAGTGTATAGTGGATGGTACCATTGGGAAAGAACATAAAGGTATCTTTAGGCTCAACTCACTTTTTTTTTTTAAGTTATTGTGATGTTTCCATGGCTAACCGCTAATCAGACCTCCTTGTTACTAATTAATAAAGATACTTTACTCACTTACTCAGATTTCTTGGGGAAATTGTATTAGTAACCTCTAAGTTTGATAGTCAAGGTATCACTTCCTTATATCCTCTAGTGGTGGAGGTTAAGAGCAACTTCCATTAAAGATGCCTAGAGAAAAAGAAGATAGAAGTCTTTGCAAAAATATGGCTAATCACAACAAGTCATTATTCAATTGATGTTTAGCAGACAACAAGGTTCAAATATAGCAATATTTTTGAAGGAAAATACTTCCCTTTTTGTCTCGAAATTGTCCTGTTGTGGTGAAATAAATACCTGTAGAGATCTCTAAAATTGTTTAGCAAAAACCACACTCTGAAATATCAAAAACTGATGAGATCAATGAGATCAAGTCACAGGAATATGTATCTCATAGTTCTTTTATTAAAAAGAAAATATAAAATGAGGTTGCATTAGACTTTAACCTAAACTAACAACATGCAATTTTTATTTATTATCCCACCCTACCTAAAAAGAAAGGAAAATCTTCATTCAAGTGTAAGAACTTTTCCAATGTAACCATGTGTGAAGAAAGATAAGAAATATACCCATATCCACATATGAAAAATTTACCGCAGTGATTGCCAGTATATGAAGAACCAACCAACCTACTTGTTTTGGCACCAAAAGGTGTTGAAGAAGAGAATAGTATTGTGGCATGATGACCTCTTCAAACCAAATTTCAATGTAATCTTGATGTTCATCAACAGTAATTTATCTTCTCTCCTTCATCATGCTATGCAGATCCTCTTCTTCTGGATGATTGATTTCTGAAGTACATAAAGGATCTGTTGAGATGGATGTTGAGAAATCCTCAATATCAGGTCTTAGTGATTGCTCTCCACCGGATGTAGTCCATATTCTTTTAGCTTCCTTTTCATTTTGGCAAGTAAAATAATTTTGTAGCTCACAGGACATTGTTTATTTTATCATTTATGAAGAGGTAGATAATCTCATGACTATTGTCAAGATGTGTTCTTCTTGAAAAGAAGAAATCCCATCTACTTTTTGGATTTGAGAGAGTTCTCCCAAACTAATGGTCACCCTCGAATCCATTATGTTGGTTGATGTCTTCTACTTCACATGGGGATTAACGTCTAGGGTTTAAAATATCCAAAAGTTTTTATTATTGTAGATTTTTTAAGTTTTTAATCACAACTACCTAAAATATGAAAGACATATTTAAATCAGATTTGCGCAAACCAAACACACCACGCTTGCATAAAATAAATCACACTTACAAGAAAGAAATGAAAGTATAAAATAAAATATGATTGCAGAAATGAAATCAAACTCACACATGTATGAAAGTAAACACATTGGAAGGAAAAATAAACACACTTTGCGAAAGGGAAGCACATTTGCATGAAAGAAATAAAACTTTCATAAAAGAAATAAAAGAAAACACTCTTGCAGTAAAATAAGCACACTAGCAGTAAAACTAAATTGTGGGAAAGTAAACACACTGTGCAGGAAAGAAAGCACGTTTGCGGGAAAGTAAACACACTATGCAGGAAAGAAAGCACGCTTGCAAGAAAGTAAATTGCAGGAAAGTAAAGAAACTGAGAAAAGTAAACAAACTAAGAAAAGTAATCAATCTTGTAGAAAATGTAGACAGTCTTGTGGAAAGGTAACAACAAGGCTTTGGAGTGACCCGTTAAAGTGGATGCGCAGGTTCTTACCTCTCGTCTTAAAGTTTCTCTTCCCCTTGTTGTGTAATTAAAGGAAACCTACCTATCTAAGCTCTAATCCCTTTAGAACCTCCCCAGAAACGACACCAAAAATGTCGAGCGAAATATATCTATCTATTTCGACATTAAATTGTCAACCTGGGGCTCGTAAGCTTCAAGGTGTCAGCACTGTATATCTAGGTCTAGAGCTGTAATTTAGCCTAGCCTTGCCTAATCTAATCTAATGCCAATAAAATCACAGAATGAACACCTTTACTTTAAATTTACAAAGTAATCTACAACTAGGAATGATAAATTCATTATTTTAAGTGAAAAAATAAAAACAACCTATGTTCATGGGTAGTGAACTCTTAAAAAAAAATATCATTAAAAAATATTTCTTTATAGTGAACTCTATTCTTAAAGCAAAACTCACTATGAAAAGATTCAACATCAATTATTCACTCTATCACATAACTGTTGGAAAGTACTCTATTAAAATCACTAACTCAAGAAAATCCATAAACTCATAAACTCATAATTTAACACTTAATTAAAAATATTAAATGAAATTCATACTTAAAATGATAATAAAAACACTATGTGCAAACCTGCAACTCAAATTTATAACTAAGACTTCCTTAAAATTCATAATCTAAAATGAACTAATCTATCATTAAGAATCGTATCCAAAATCAATCAAAATGGTATTAAAAATTAGAACTCAAAATTCATTTCTATCCTAACATGCTGAAGCAAAATTGGCAGGTGAAACAGTCCTACAGAGAGTATGTGTAATTGCAAGTAAGCCTATCTAAATTAATACTCTCTCAAAACTAAAACTAAGCAATTTAATATATCAAAACTACAAGTAAATCTATTTAAATTAGTACTCTGTCAAACTATCAAAACTAAAGCAAAGCTACAAATAAACTAAAGAAATTAATCTATCAAGAATTTTAAATAAACCTATCTAAATCGGTACTCTGCAAAGTAACCGCTAGGAAGAAAAATACACAATATTGTAATTAAAAAACTCTACAACCCACAACAAAATAAAATCATTAACACACAGTCATGGACATCCTTCTATGATATACAAAAATCAAAAAGAAATCTGCAATGTACAAGAAGATGGATTAGAAAAGCAATCTGCAATTAAAAAATACAAACAAAAAGAAATTGAAAGTGAGAAACTCATACAGTAAAGAGACAATTTTGAAATCTAAGTAAGGAAATTAGATAACTGTAAATATGTACTGATGGAAAAAATCAGCCAGACCACTGATGGCCCCCCCAGCAGGTTGTGGCTACTCTTCAACAACAAAACACAAGATTAACTCAACATGATTTTGTCATTAATTAAAAACGAATTATGGAACACAAGTTTGCAAAGGAATGTATGAATTACATAGTAAAAACTCTTCTTAAAAATTATGTCTTGTGTTCTTGCCACTACTAGTGGTATTTATAGCGAATTACAAATCAAGAGGTTGACCACTGGAAGGGTCAACCTCCTCTAAAAATGGCAACTTTCATTAAATGTTCTCTAACATATTTGGCTTCTAGAAAATGGGTGAGCCACTCAACGATTAGCATAATTGCCTAATATGAGATGTCATGAGCTTTGTAGGTGGAGGCCATGAGGGGGCACAAAACCCAGGTCTCTGATTCGCCCATCATAGTCCTCCATTGTAGCAACTGCCAACTCGCTTGCGCTCTGAGTGTTGGATCACGTGACATATGGAGTGTCGGATCACATACTTAATGGGGTACTAGATGAAGTGTAGGATGAGGTACCGGATTGAGGATCGGACTGTGAATTCGCCCTATTACACACAGATCATGCATTAAAACCTTATAAACATCAAACCAAACTGAATTTAGCTCAAAATCATCATAAACCATTGATTAAACATACCTGGTATAAATCCATGATGAATTGATATAAAANTGCCTACAAGTAATAATGTACATCAGGACAAGTTTAAGATTTAGGAATTTTATTATATTTTTTGTCAGATTATTATCCTCACTAGGTTGAATGCCCCAGTTCCAACAATCATATTCAGTACTTTGATAGGTTTATCTAGTCATACCATAGGCCAGTACCCACTGCCAGCAGACCTGTTCAGTGTCCTGGTGGGTTAGCCTCTTACAACCTCAAAGACTGGTCCAACATCTTTTAATATTTTAATATAAAGGTTGCTTTGTGCAAGAAGATGGGGAGACAACTCTAAAAAAAAATTCTCTTTATTTTTTTTAGGTTGGGATTGTATTTATGTTAGATGATGACTCTCCTTTATGTATTCCTTAGAGATTGTCCTAATTTAAGGGGTACTTAAGCAGACATAGCCTATATAAATAAATGGTATAATCAATCATTTTTAGTGTATAGTGGATGGTACCATTGGGAAAGAAAATAAATGTATCTTTAGGTTCATCTCATTTTTTTTTTTTTTAAGTTATTGTGATGTTTCCATGGCTAACCACTAATCAAACCTCCTTGTTACTAATTAATAAAGATACTTTACTCACTTACTAAGATTTCTTGGGGAAATTGTATTAGTAACCTCTACGTTTTATATTCAAGGTATCACTTCCTTATATCCTCTAGTGGTGGAGGTTAAGAGCAACTTCCATTAAAGATGCCTCGGGAAAAAGAAGATAGAATTCTTTGCAAAAATATGGCTAATCACAACAAGTCATTATTCAATTGATGTTTAGCAGACAACAAGGTTCAAATATAGCAATATTTTTGAAGGAAAATACTTCCCTTTTTGTCTCAAAATTGTCCTGTTGTGGTGAAATAAATACCTGTAGAGATCTCTAAAATTGTTTGGCAAAACCACACTCTGAAATATCAAAAACTGATGAGATCAATGAGATCAAGTCACAGGAATATGTATCTCATAGTTCTTTTATTAAAAAGAAAATATAAAATGAGGTTGCATTAGACTTTAACCTAAACTAACAACATGCAATTTTTATTTATTATCCCACCCTACCTAAAAAGAAAGGAAAATCTTCATTCAAGTGTAAGAACTTTTCCAATGTAACCATGTGTGAAGAAAGATAAGAAATATACCCATATCCACATATGAAAAATTTACCGCAGTGATTGCCAGTATATGAAGAACCAACCAACCTACTTGTTTTGGCACCAAAAGGTGTTGAAGAAGAGAATAGTATTGTGGCATGATGACCTCTTCAAACCAAATTTCAATGTAATCTTGATGTTCATCAACAGTAATTTATCTTCTCTCCTTCATCATGCTATGCAGATCCTCTTCTTCTGGATGATTGATTTCTGAAGTACATAAAGGATCTGTTGAGATGGATGTTGAGAAATCCTCAATATCAGGTCTTAGTGATTGCTCTCCACCGGATGTAGTCCATATTCTTTTAGCTTCCTTTTCATTTTGGCAAGTAAAATAATTTTGTAGCTCACAGGACATTGTTTATTTTATCATTTATGAAGAGGTAGATAATCTCATGACTATTGTCAAGATGTGTTCTTCTTGAAAAGAAGAAATCCCATCTACTTTTTGGATTTGAGAGAGTTCTCCCAAACTAATGGTCACCCTCGAATCCATTATGTTGGTTGATGTCTTCTACTTCACATGGGGATTAACGTCTAGGGTTTAAAATATCCAAAAGTTTTTATTATTGTAGATTTTTTAAGTTTTTAATCACAACTACCTAAAATATGAAAGACATATTTAAATCAGATTTGCGCAAACCAAACACACCACGCTTGCATAAAATAAATCACACTTACAAGAAAGAAATGAAAGTATAAAATAAAATATGATTGCAGAAATGAAATCAAACTCACACATGTATGAAAGTAAACACATTGGAAGGAAAAATAAACACACTTTGCGAAAGGGAAGCACATTTGCATGAAAGAAATAAAACTTTCATAAAAGAAATAAAAGAAAACACTCTTGCAGTAAAATAAGCACACTAGCAGTAAAACTAAATTGTGGGAAAGTAAACACACTGTGCAGGAAAGAAAGCACGTTTGCGGGAAAGTAAACACACTATGCAGGAAAGAAAGCACGCTTGCAAGAAAGTAAATTGCAGGAAAGTAAAGAAACTGAGAAAAGTAAACAAACTAAGAAAAGTAATCAATCTTGTAGAAAATGTAGACAGTCTTGTGGAAAGGTAACAACAAGGCTTTGGAGTGACCCGTTAAAGTGGATGCGCAGGTTCTTACCTCTCGTCTTAAAGTTTCTCTTCCCCTTGTTGTGTAATTAAAGGAAACCTACCTATCTAAGCTCTAATCCCTTTAGAACCTCCCCAGAAACGACACCAAAAATGTCGAGCGAAATATATCTATCTATTTCGACATTAAATTGTCAACCTGGGGCTCGTAAGCTTCAAGGTGTCAGCACTGTATATCTAGGTCTAGAGCTGTAATTTAGCCTAGCCTTGCCTAATCTAATCTAATGCCAATAAAATCACAGAATGAACACCTTTACTTTAAATTTACAAAGTAATCTACAACTAGGAATGATAAATTCATTATTTTAAGTGAAAAAATAAAAACAACCTATGTTCATGGGTAGTGAACTCTTAAAAAAAAATATCATTAAAAAATATTTCTTTATAGTGAACTCTATTCTTAAAGCAAAACTCACTATGAAAAGATTCAACATCAATTATTCACTCTATCACATAACTGTTGGAAAGTACTCTATTAAAATCACTAACTCAAGAAAATCCATAAACTCATAAACTCATAATTTAACACTTAATTAAAAATATTAAATGAAATTCATACTTAAAATGATAATAAAAACACTATGTGCAAACCTGCAACTCAAATTTATAACTAAGACTTCCTTAAAATTCATAATCTAAAATGAACTAATCTATCATTAAGAATCGTATCCAAAATCAATCAAAATGGTATTAAAAATTAGAACTCAAAATTCATTTCTATCCTAACATGCTGAAGCAAAATTGGCAGGTGAAACAGTCCTACAGAGAGTATGTGTAATTGCAAGTAAGCCTATCTAAATTAATACTCTCTCAAAACTAAAACTAAGCAATTTAATATATCAAAACTACAAGTAAATCTATTTAAATTAGTACTCTGTCAAACTATCAAAACTAAAGCAAAGCTACAAATAAACTAAAGAAATTAATCTATCAAGAATTTTAAATAAACCTATCTAAATCGGTACTCTGCAAAGTAACCGCTAGGAAGAAAAATACACAATATTGTAATTAAAAAACTCTACAACCCACAACAAAATAAAATCATTAACACACAGTCATGGACATCCTTCTATGATATACAAAAATCAAAAAGAAATCTGCAATGTACAAGAAGATGGATTAGAAAAGCAATCTGCAATTAAAAAATACAAACAAAAAGAAATTGAAAGTGAGAAACTCATACAGTAAAGAGACAATTTTGAAATCTAAGTAAGGAAATTAGATAACTGTAAATATGTACTGATGGAAAAAATCAGCCAGACCACTGATGGCCCCCCCAGCAGGTTGTGGCTACTCTTCAACAACAAAACACAAGATTAACTCAACATGATTTTGTCATTAATTAAAAACGAATTATGGAACACAAGTTTGCAAAGGAATGTATGAATTACATAGTAAAAACTCTTCTTAAAAATTATGTCTTGTGTTCTTGCCACTACTAGTGGTATTTATAGCGAATTACAAATCAAGAGGTTGACCACTGGAAGGGTCAACCTCCTCTAAAAATGGCAACTTTCATTAAATGTTCTCTAACATATTTGGCTTCTAGAAAATGGGTGAGCCACTCAACGATTAGCATAATTGCCTAATATGAGATGTCATGAGCTTTGTAGGTGGAGGCCATGAGGGGGCACAAAACCCAGGTCTCTGATTCGCCCATCATAGTCCTCCATTGTAGCAACTGCCAACTCGCTTGCGCTCTGAGTGTTGGATCACGTGACATATGGAGTGTCGGATCACATACTTAATGGGGTACTAGATGAAGTGTAGGATGAGGTACCGGATTGAGGATCGGACTGTGAATTCGCCCTATTACACACAGATCATGCATTAAAACCTTATAAACATCAAACCAAACTGAATTTAGCTCAAAATCATCATAAACCATTGATTAAACATACCTGGTATAAATCCATGATGAATTGATATAAAAGCCTTTGAAAACTCCTTCAAAATGGTCAATAGCATATATAATATTGGTGCAAAAAGGATTCAACCACCGTAACAAAACAGTCAAAATATGAACCCAACAAGAAGAATGCTCAGAACATGCATAATTAAAACCAATTTCCACCTTCCTACCACCCTGAATATCCTCAACACTCTATCTAGGAGTCCAGGCACAAGCAACAGTTGCAGAGACAGGAAGTTTTTTAGCCTCATTCGCACTTTGAGAAGTCAAGTAAGGATCAGGTGTAGAAGACGAGGGTATTAACTTCAGAAGTAAAGGAGCAGT
>JZKD02S1638021.1:129556-141711 GCA_000966675.3 Picea glauca
GGAAAATAAAATTATTTTATTTTGATTATTGATGATTATTCTAGACTAGCATGGGTTGCCTTTTTGAAGGAAAAATCTGAAGCATTTGAAAAATTCAAAGTGTTTAAGGCTCTAACTGAGAATCAAACAGGAAAAAGATTGAAAGCAAGACGGTCTGATAGAGGAGGAGAGTTTATATCATGTAACTTCAAAGAGTTTTGTGATAAACTTGGAATCAAAAGAGAGTACACAATTCCAAGGCCTCCATGGAAAAATGGAGTTGTTGAGAGGCAGAATAGATCAGTACAGCAAATGGAAAGATCAATGATGAATGAAAGGAACATACCTCAGACATACGGGGTGGAAGCAATTCATACAACTGTTCACATTCTTAACAAATCTCATCTCAGACCACATAGTGACAAGACTCCTTATGAACTATGGTTTGGAAGACCTGCCTCAATCAAGCATTTTAAAGTCTTTGGAAGTAAATGTTATATCAAGAATAATGATGAAAATATTGGCAAATATGATGACATGGATGATAAAGGTATATTCTTAGGTTATGCTACAAATAGTAAAGGTTACATATGCTACAATAAGAGGTTGCACAAATTGGTTGATTGTATTGACATAAACGTTGATGAAGAAATCCTGATAGGAAATGTAAGCAGTGTTGAACCAAGCACAAAAGATATAATTGAAAATGAAGATGAACAAGTCCATGGATCAGAAAGATAAGAATCTGAATAAGATGAAAATACGAATACTCCAACTAACACAAATCAGCAGAAAGAAGAAAAATCACCTCTCAAAATTGTTAGAAAGAATCATCCTGAAAATTAGATAATTAGAAATATAAATAAAGGAGTTCAGACAAGAAGGAAATTGATTAAAGAATCATCCCATGTTGCTTTTTTATCTATGGTTGAACCTAATTTTTTTTATGAAGCCAGCCAGCATGATGATCGGATTAGAGCTATGAATGAAGAGCTTGATCATATTGAGAAGAACAATAATTGGGAGCTTGTTCCTAGACCTGAAGAAAAGAATGTAATAAGTTCCAAATGGGTGTTCAAAAATAAAATGAATGAAAAAGGACAAGTTGTTAGAAATAAAGCCAGATTGGTCTGTAAAGGGTATGCACAAGTTGAAGGTCAGGATTTCGATGAAACTTTTGCACAAGTGGAAAGATTGGAAGCATCATAATGATTCTTGCATATTCATGTCATAAGAACTTTAAAGTTTATCAGATGGATGTTAAGTCAATATTCTTAATGAAGATCTAGAGGAAGAAGTATATATGGAGCAACTTGAATGATTCTCATTGACAGATAACCTTGATTATGTCTGCAAGCCGAAGAAGGATTTATATGGACTGAAACAAGCACCACGAGCTTGGTATTATAGACTGGAAAAAATTTTACAAGACAAAGGATTCAAGAAAGGTACTATTGATAGAAATCTCTACATAAAAACTGAAAGTGATGATTTACTAGTTGTTTTGATTTATGTAGATGACAATATTTTTGGTTGTAATAATGGTTCCTCTATTCCATGGTTTTCTAACTCTATGCAAACAAAGTTTGAGATGTCCATGATAGGATAATTATCATATTTTCTTGGCTTACAAGTAAAATAGAGTTCTGTAGGAATTTTTGTCTCTCAAGAAAAATATTTCAAAGAGATGTTGAAGAAATTTCAGATGGAGGATTCCTCTCCTATTAATACACCTATGATGGTTGGTTGCAAGCTTAGTAAAGATGATATTTCACCTGATGTTGATCAAAGGACATATCGCTCTATGACAGAAAATATTCTATACATCACATCATCCTGTATTGATATAATGCAAGCTGTTGGAATGGTAGGTTGTTATGAGTCTGCTCCTAAACAAAGTCATTTGGTAGTTGTCACAAGAATATTCAAATACTTGAAGGGAACAATGACTTATGGTCTGTGGTATCCTAGAAATCAGAATTTTTAGTTAACTGCTTATTCAGATGCAGATTGGGAAAATTGTGCGGATGAGAGAAAGAGCACTAGTGGAGGTGCATTCTTCCTGGGTGACTCATTGGTAGCATGGATCAGTAAGAAGCATGGATCTATTTCCTTATCAACTACAGAGGCAGAGTACATTGTTGCTGCTACTTGCTACACTCAGATTTTATGGATGATTCGAATTCTTACAGATTTGAAGGTAAATTATACTTATCTGATTGCAATTCACAGTGATAATACTAGTTCCATTAGTGTCTCCAAGAATCCTGTTCTTCATTCCGAGACTAAGCATATCCCAATAAAAGACCATTTTCTCAGTGAACACGTTACAAATAGAGTTGTTCAGTTGAATTATATTCCTTCCACATAATAGATAGTTGATATCTTTACTAAACTGTTAGCAATGACTCCTTTTGGATATCTTCACCAGAAGTTGGGTGTGACCTCACTATCAAATTAAGAGGGTCCATCCTGTCAGGGGGAGTTTGTGTTGGTTGAATCTGTAATACCTCTGAAGAATAATAAAACAACACAGGGGGAGTATATGCTTGTCACATATCTGATACCTTCGAGAAGTGCTGCAACAGCTCAGGGGGAGCTTGTTTTTTTTTTCTTTGACATTGATGTCAAAGGGGGAGAAAGTGTGGTAATTTACATATAGTGGTAAAGTTGGATGTTATTGAAGGGGTTTCCATCGATACCAATGGGGGATATTGTTGCCATGTTTTTAGACAGAGGTAGAGTATGCATGTTTTTTCATTGATGGTAAAGATCAGTACGTTCAACAGAGCAATGATGACATGGCAATGGAAAGATCAACAATGAGGAGCAACAGTGATCATTGGATCACCCATCCCGAATTCCCGATGACTGTCAGATATAAATATAGATAGGAGGAATGCGCAAAAGAGGAGAACAAATCTCATATGTTGGATCTGAGCACGAGGACTGACCATCATTGGATCTAGAAGAAGGAGCACGATATTTAAGTACGAGATGAAGCGGGCTTACAAAGTCCTGAAAGTAGGAGGGTCGTACATTGTCGAGGAATATACGTGGTGAGGGATTAACATTTTGCTGACTGGAAAGTCAAAGGAAGGAAATGCTCTAACCTTCCAACTCGTGATATGCGAAATCGTGATAAGATCTAGATCATTGATCCAAGAGGGACACGTGGTGATAGATTAGAGCATGACAAAGGTTGTGTTTCGGAGTTTCAGATACCGAGAGTTGGAGAAGTCAAGGAAGAAACTCACGACAGGAACTCGCGATATGCGAAATCGTGATAAGATTTCGATTGTTGATCCAAGAGGGACACGTGGCGATAGATCAGAACATGAAAAAGGTTGCATTTCAGAGTTTTGGATACCAGGAGTTGGAGGAGTCAAGGAGGCAACTCACAACAAGAACTTGCGATATGTGAGATCATGAAAATATCTGGACCGTCAAATCATCAGGATTGTGGACCGTTGATCTGACTCCATTTCGGAGTTTTGGATATCAGGAGTTGGAGGTGTCAAGGACACTCACGACAGGAATGTTGAAACACAAAATCGTGAAGCACCTTTTGGCGCAGACTATGGTCACTGTCCAATGGTCATGTGAAAGGGAGGAGCTAGTAGAGCTAAGCCCCTTTTTAGAGATCACAACATGAAGATTCAAGACTTTTCACCTTTGGATTGCCGAAATGCGAAATGTGAAAGACGTTCTGATTAGGCCTATGGTCAAATCCAATGGGAATATGGAGTAGGCGTGAGATCCATCATTGGTAATCCAACGGTGCAGGTTAATCAGTAATATGATCGAAAGGTCATTGTTTATTTTCATGATTAAAAGTTCAATTACAATCCAGTTAGAAAATCGAATCATGGTTCTTGATCAGTTGGTGATACAGTTGCTGAGAAGTTTTTGTCTTTGCCCAAGGAGATTTGAGGTGTAACTGATGAGGCTGATGAGTATGAAAGGTGAGATGCAACAACTGTGTAAGGTTGGTTGTTCTAACCGAAACAATGAGATGAACTGTAAGAAGGGTAAAATGAAAGAATGCGGAGCATGAGATAAAACTCAAAGATGAGTAATAGTCATCGAACAGACAAAAGCAAGAGAAAAATAGCAGAATAGCATGTAGCAGAGCAGAACTGCAGAACAATTTTTGAACCAGAGAAGAATTGCAGAACATTGAAGAAGAGGTAAGAATTGAAATACCTGTATTGTTTGTTTGTCAATCAATTATGCATAATCAGGGAGGAAGGGTGGTGCTAGGGAGGACTGTGGTCCTATGATATTCAAGTTGGTGATTGAATATTAGAAGTTGTATCTTCCATCTAGTTGTGCCTAGAAAAACAGGGTGGTAGGGTGGTGCTCGGGAAAACACAGAGTTTTCTATATAGAAGTTGGTGCTTGTACAAATCTAGTTGGTGTTGGAATATTTAGGGAGTTGGTTCTTCCTTCTAGTGGGTTCTAGAGAAACTAGAGAGTTGGTGCTCTCAACAAGTTGGAGCTTGTAAAACAGAGGTAGCAGCCTCACTTTGATTTGGTGCTCAAACATAGATGATGTACAGAACTTAAAAGACTACCTATCATTTCAAAGAAGAAGAGGTTTTCTCCCTTTATGGGTTTCCTCATGAAAATCTATCTCTGTGTATGTATTATGTGTGATTGATGCTCATTATTTATGTTGTTCATATGATGTATAATATTGATGGTCACTTGATGAAAGATTAAAAATGGTTTAATAGACTTAAAATTGTTTAAGCACAGTAACAATTGATTCACCCCCCCTCTCAGTTATCTTAGTAATTTCAACAGTGATATGTTATGAATCAAGGAAGTTGAAGGAGCATGAAAGAAACTATGCCACTCATGATTTGGAGTTGGCAGACATAATGCATGCCCTGAGGTAATGGAGACACTACCTCATGGGAAAAAGGTTTGAGTTAAGAACAGACCACAATGGTTTGAAATATTTATTTGATCAGTCAAATCTAAATGCTAGACAAAGAAGATTGTTATAATTTCTAAGCGAATATGACTTTGATATAAAGCATATCAAAGGGAAACAAAATAAAGTGGTGGATGCAATCAGCAGGAGGGTGCATGAGCTTCATGCTACAACCATCAACATGTATTAGATTGATGTTAAAAGAAAAATTCTAGAGGCTACAAATATAGACCTGCAATACAAAGAATTGATAGCAAAACTACAACAAGGTAAGACACCACAGAAGATGGATATTTATAAGTTGGGAGTAGACAAAATACTGCTRCACAAGAACAAAAATTTTTGTACCAAATGTCCARGACTTGAAACGTATAATTTTGCATGAGATGCATAATGCTCCTTATGCAGGGCACCCTGGATATCAGAAGACCATAGCAGTGGTTAAGAGCCAATACTTTTGGCYATGTATGAAGAGAGAAATTGTAGAATAGATCGCTAGGTGTATGGAATTCCATAAAGTTAAAATAGAGCATAGGCACCCAACATGATTGWTGCAACCTTTGCCCATTCCTGAATGGAATTGGGAAGTGGTGACAATGGATTTTATTACAGGATTTCCTAGAACAGGCAAGCTACATGATTCGATTATGGTAGTGGTGGACAAACTTACAAAAGATGCCCATTTTATTCCACTAAAAACTACTCACAAAGCAACAGATGTTGCTGATATTTTCATGAAGGAAGTGGCATGATTGCACAAAATTCCTAAAATGATTGTGTCTGACAGAGACCAGAAATTCACCTCAAATTTCTGGAAAGGATTGTTTAAAGGATTCAGAACGAATTTGAACTTTAGTACAACTTACCATCCTGAGACTGATGGACAAACAAAGAGGGTGAATAGAGTGATAGAAGATATGTTGAGAATGTATGTCATGGATAAACCATCAAAATGGGAAGACTACCTACATTTAGTAGAATTCGCTTATAACAATGGGTATCAGGCGTCATTGAAAATGAGCCCATTTGAAGCAATTTATGGTAGAAGGTGAAATACTCTAGTAAGTTGGGATAATCCAACTGATAGAATAATAGTCGGGCCAGAGTTGCTCAAGGAGATGGAAGAATAAATGTTAAAAATTAAGCAGAATTTGAAAACTGCCCAAGACAGACAGAAAATCTATGCTGATAAAAACATAATCTACAGATAATTCAAAGTGGGTGATCATGTTTTCCTGAAAGTAAAAGCTAACAGGAGTTCCATGAAGATGGGAAGCTATGCCAAGTTGGAAGCTAGATTTTGTGGACCATTTGAAATCCTAGAGAGGATTGGTCCCGTTGCTTATATGATTGCATTGCCTGCATCTATGTCTATTCATAATGTATTCCATGTATCATTGCTAAAGAAATACATACCTGATGYTAATCATGTTATTGATTGGAATGTTATTCAGGTGGAGMAAGAAGGTKCTTTCTAAGTGCATCTGGTGCACATCCTGGATTGAAAAATYAAACAACTTCAGAATCRAGCCATAGGGCTTGCAAAGGTCCAATGGACCTGGTACGRACCTGAAGACGCTACTTGGGAGCATGAGGATGCAATGCGGGCATAATACCCRCATATTTTTGAAGAATTTTGAGAATTGTGTTGTATATGGGTAATTATGCACTAAGGACAATGCATAAATAAGGGGAGGGGATTGTAATATCCCTCAGCCAAACCCAAATGTAAATATAATCCAAGTATATTTAAGCTAGTGAGTTGTTTAGACATCATTTTTGTAATACACCTTTCATGGCATGGTGCGCGCATATACTACGCAGTAAAGGGATGTAATTTGCACCTTTTTGAATACCGCATGTAGTAGCTAAGGTGCACACAACCTTAAAGACAGAGGATACAATGTGCAGTAACTAAAGAGTGCACAACCTTGAGGTCAACAGATACCATGCGTAGTAACTAAAGTGCGTGCAATATTAAGGTCAGTGAATCTTTGTGTATATAATATGCATTATAGGCTGGTGAGCTAGTATTATAAGCCGAAATTCTTATGTCTTGGAATTAGGCCAGTGCACCTAGATGTTAAAGGCTAGAGTGCCTATTTTGAGTATATCTCATGATTAATATAAAAATACATCACTGTGCATAAACTGACCACGATAAAAGAGAAGGGGGAATAGATTCCACCAAATAGGGAAAGGGAGGGCCTAAAAGTTAAGAATAGGGCTAAGCTAGAGAGCTTAAAGATGAAAAGAAATATTATATTAATATTTGTTAAAAATATAAAGTACGGATAATTAATTTATCCTAAGTCCTAAAGTAGGGGACAAGTGTACCAGAGTAGCTTCCAACATGACAATTGTCAAGTTGGAGACATGCATACTTATTGCCGAGACTTAGTTCCTTTGGGGGGGAATCGAACATTGTGAATGGGGAATCGACCATTGTGAAAGGGGAATGGACCATTGTGAAAGGGGAATCTTACCATCTTTTCCTTCAACCAAAGAAATAGTACCCATGATACATTCTGTCAGTCCTTGAGCTACCTTGTATCTTCCTACCACCGTACCTAGACCAGATTGATATCCATTCCTATTGGTGTACTTGTCATCTTGGGAGCAGGATTGAAGAGGTGGCTTGTCAGGTCGGTGAGCAATTCTCTGAGTGAGGGAATTGTTGAGGATCGATTTCTTGAAGGTGATAAACTATGGCTACAACGCTCTGAGACTTCCAGTCCGACCTGTTGCTGAAGCCCTGGAAGGGAAGTGGGGCAATTGAAGGAATGTTGAGTAGAGAAGGGGCACACTTCCTTGGGTGGGACAAGCATGTGGGGAAGGAGAGGTTGTTGGATGTGGTTGAGTGAACACCTGAGAGGGAGTATTTCCGATTGACCGTGAACCTTTAGCCAAGTTAGGTATCCCTTTCCCGGGTGGAGTCTAGTCCCATCTAGGGGGTGACTCACTGTTGAGAGCGATGAACAGTGTAGTCTAAGGCTGGGAGGTTCGTGGATGGTCTGTACGCAGTTGGTGACATTCTTACCAAGATAAGTACCATTTATGTGTTGAATTCCATGCCACATTTTCATTTATGTGTTATTTTATGGGTTTTATTGCTTGTGTGAGTATAACTATCCATATGCTTAAGGATATATCCTGTATACGCTACATGTCTGTGTTCACTGTTAAATCAGTCTGAAAATCATATAAAATCGTATATTTACAGAACACAAATGTTTGTTTATCTTTTATATGTGAAGCTTCCGCTAGAGCATTGTATGTATATGTTTAATTGCATGCAGTTTAGTATGTATGTATACCTATGTGTGTATATACGTATTTAGAGAAAAAAAAAGGTTATGTGACATACCTCAGTTGAATACTTGGTGTTACATTATGTTCTCAGAAATAAGCTAAGTGTCTGAGTAAGTGACAATCCCCGGTCAGTGGGTGGACGGGGTGTGTTACACTCTCCCTTGAGAACCTATATTTCTACTTGATTTTCCATATGCTCCAGTTTAATCACTCAAAGATGATTTCCCTAGGATTTTACATCACTGTTCGGAGTCGGAGCAAGCCTCTAGGAATATCTACATATTTGGTAACCTCACAAATTACTTTTCCATGATTCAGAGATTAAATATCTATGAGTTCATAAGGTGTTCCCTTCAGACTGGTAGTCTAGGAGACTTTGAACTTGCACCTATTTCCTTAACCAAAAGCCCAACTAAGAGCAGGGATCATAGCCCAAGAGTTATATGAAGATCCATGTGACCTAGGTCTAGGAACCTTGGAGCTCGGGGTTCCGAGATGTCAAATTGCAAAATAGTCAAGTTGAACCCCTCAATTGATATGAACCATCGATCTATGAATGAAGATCGAGGGTGGGGAATCACTGCGGAGCAAAAAGGTGAAAATAGAGGACACACTAGTTTCTGGACCACAATTCAACCTTGCCATTGATCTCGATGGGCTCGAAGATCAATGATCCTAGTTATAACACACTCGAGCAAGCACTTTCTAGATTGCAGAGGTTGAATTCTATGGTAAAGAGAATGCATGTTGGGGCCTCAAAATTTCTGTGAACCATCGATTATCGTTGACCTTCGATCTAAGTTTGACGCAATCCTTGAAATGCAAGGAGCATGTGGGATGACAAAATCTTCAAGGGGATCAATATCAGAAGAGATAGCAAGAGAGGAGACATCAGACGATGGCACAAGATCAAAAGGAGTTGTGCAAACCAAAAAGGGAGTGCAGAGAACATGGCCTGAAGAGATAGAACATGGGATTGATGTTGAGGAAGCATGTGATAAACCTCGCAGGGTCGCTATGACAGAGAGAGTCTCTCTAAGAGATGGCGTAAATTTTATGGTAATATCATGGCTTGGCATAAGAGTGGCCATAGTGCTAAGAATGAATGCCTCCGATCCTATTGTTGGGTGTAAAGGAACACACCCCAATCAGTTACGTGGCTGCAACCTATAATAGATAAGTATTCTAATACCCTATGTAATTGTGCTATAACTATGTAATAAAGTTGGATATCCTGTGAATGACTCAGGGACATGCATGTGTGTTTAATGATTATATTGTATCTCTTTATTCTCTCTTAAATTGTGTATTTAAGTAAGTATGGAATTGTCTGATTTTCTTACATAAATTCCCGATCCCTGTGGCGGTTTAAGTGAAAATAAGTGGACTGTGAGTTCTTCGACCTTGGCCACAATTTTCACAAGTGCACGTCGACACTCCTAGCTGCCCAGAGTCTCTGGGAGGATAGAGTCTGTTAATCTCAGGAGAGGTAGTGCTGATATGCATGGAGTCTCTATGAGGTGGGAAAAGGTTAATAACCTCTTACATCCTAGAGTTGAAGAATGAAGATAAGGGGTGCACAGAAGAATTCTTGCAAGCATTACATTCAAGAGAAAGAGCACAAATATATTAATATTTTCTGAGCCAACAAAGCTCAAGAAGAATAGTGAGACTCAAGCATCAAAAGGGAATATACTTTCCTTTGGAAGATGAATGAACAAGATCCGTTTGGGAGGGTCCAAGGTCTATCACAACCGTTAGATTTGAAGAAGGAGCATAGGCACTAATGCCTCGAGTCCTTTAGTCTTCACAAGTTCAATGAATGTTGGTAATCATCGTGAAGGGGATGGATCCTCTGAAGTACGAAACCCAAAGTCACGATGTGATCTGGACCACAGATCCAAGGATCTATCGGGACCCACCTTGATCATCGGATCTATGAGTTTGGAGTTTGTGTGACAGGAGAATCGCGTGTTGGTGCGACTAAAACTACAAAACTCGAAGTCGTGATGTGACCTAGACCATTGGATCGAGGAAATTCATGGACCATCGATCTGATGTGAGCAGACTTTGGGGATCGAAAATCAGGGAAAAGAGGCAAGAAATCTTCTCACTTCGTGAAATGCAAAATCCCGAAACGTGAAGAGGTGAGATAACTTTGGATTCCATGAATTGCTATGTCCCAAAACATTCTAAAGTGGGTCCTAGATCATAGCTGGAGGTCACATCAGTGGTGAATAGGGGAAGGAGCTAGTGCTCGCTAGGCTCTAGTTTAGAATTTGGGAAGTCAGGAGAGTCTGGTGACTCACAACATAATACCCAAAGTCACAAAGCGTCTTTTGATTAGGCCTATGGTCACAGCCTGAGGTGATATGAAGGAAGGGACTAGCATGAAGATCTAGCACCTGTTGTTTAAACCCTTCAAAGGGGCCAGGAAAGAGCCCGCGGGTTTGGAAGAACCTACAATAAGAAGAAAGGGGAACCTAGAGAGAGTTAAGGAAAGAAAAATTTTGATGCCCCACCCCTTAAAAGAGCACTTAGGGGCCGGGTGTGTTACAGTCCTTTTGCAAATAACAACTTTACTACTTTACCAAATTGAAATGCAAGAAAATGAATTTGTTTTTTTTTAACCACTTTAGAGAGAAAAAATTGAAGTAAACTTTTTCTTTTTCAAAGAAAGTAAAAAAGGACAAAAAGAAAACTGAAACAAGACTAGTAAAGACCTTCAACACCCTGCGGATTGCAAGCATTCAACCAAGAAACCAAAAGGTGGATCTAAGACTTGACAGATTGCTCAAAAACTTTTAGGGAAAATGTTAGAAAAATAAGGAAACAAGTAAACTAGAACCTATACCCAATCTATGGCTAGAAACAGAGATTTTGGCTAATTCAAGAAATCCCTGAGAAGAGTGAACTTCTATCAGGAAAGAGGAAAACTCCGTCTTTATTAAAAACAATTCATGGAATAGAGATGCGGGCTATTTCATCAACAACCTGCATATGTACATAGGTTGTTTACTGTGCAGAGCATGTATGTATGCGGGTTGACCCAAAACAGGGTGTGTACAACTATGAGTATTTTCAAAAATAAAAAGAAAAGGCGGACTTACAGGGAAGGGAAAGATGGTATGCACCTTTTAGGTGACTAGAAACCCTTGAAAGACTCAGTGAAATTCACTAAAACACAAAAGGAAAATAAAAAACCAATCAATCAACCCCAAAATCCCCTAAAAAACCCTAGAGAGTTCCCCAATGATCCAAAAAAGATCCAAATAAGACTAAGCATATATTATAATTCGCAGAAGAAACTCATGAAGCTTAGAATGGCATCAACATATAGTGAAAGGGAAAAAATTCAAAGTCCTCAAAACTCAATGAAAGTGGCATCATCATTAAGAGTGCGTCACAATCTTTTCAACGACGTAAATGATTTGTCAAACAAAGTTATAGATCGAGAGATATTCGTGGTGAAAGTTTGGTCAACCTAGACCAGTCAACAGGGGATGAGTCAACATTCATACTGTTGAAGTCAACATCAGTAGAGATGATGTCGACATACATACAATGTACATGGCACCAATGAAAAAGCGCCATGTAGCAGTCGGTACAACCACATGGCAGACCGTACGGTGACATGGCAGGCTTATATGGAAGCTGAGGTGGTAGACTGTACACTTACATGGAAGGTGATTATAAATTTGGTTGGCATGGCCCAATGGTTGGCTTCCTCGTGGCCTAGTCATGGACTGCCACGTGGCTCTAGGAAAAGGCCCAATGAAGACCCGAGATATGAAATTCAAATATACAAAAAGTGGGTCCGCCAAATATGGTAGAAGCTTGTAAGATATGGTGGCTAAAGGACATATAAAACCACCTCCAAAGCTGGTGGAACAACCAATAAATATATTTCATATAATTTATA
>JZKD02S1638032.1:0-10786 GCA_000966675.3 Picea glauca
ACATTAAGGGTTTTAATACGTCAATTGAAGGAAAACATAATAATTTAATGGATCACTAGATATTCATGAGGTAGAGATATGCAAAGTATCATATAGGAGTTTATTTTAGGGTTTTTGGTGGCTAAGTGGCAAATTTGACAGTGTAGTGAGCTGCCGAAAGCTCTGACTTTCAACGGCTAAAGGGAAAAACACAAGACCAATGAGCTGTCGAATGTGTTGAAGAGTCCATAATTTAATTCTTTCTGCCTAGATTGCATTTTTCGAGTTCCACAACATGTGGGAATGGTATCAAATTAAAGATAATAATTATCAGAAGTTAAATCATCCTCCTCATTAAGTTTTGAAGACATGTGGCGAAAGAAGGAAGCCAAATGGCATTTCTATTTTTGACAAAAATCGTCCAACTGTCAAACAGAGATCTCAAACTCCATGATATTCACCTGCAGACTTCCAAGTAATGCTAAGAGGGTAAATTCGACCTACAATGATCTTACTTGTCATATCCTTTTTTTTATTATATTCAGTTTTAGTTATTTTCATATCCATTTTTATAGGATCTTGAAATTGTGAAAAGTGGATAAACCATAAAATATTTCTAAGGAGTTAAAATAAACCATAAAATTTTATTTAAGGAGTGAAAATAAACCATAAAATAGTTCAATACCACCAAATTACTAAATCACACAGAATTTTTTTAAGTACTGACCTTCAAAATCGCAGCTTTGTAGAGTCTGATCAATTCAATGTTTCTCTTCTTGAAAGAGAATTGAAATCAAGATTTCATAAAAAACCAGAATACCATTGCATCATAACACCCGAATGATTGTCGCAACTATAGAAAATTACTCACACAAATGTAGAAAATGATTGTCACAACTATAGAAAATTTGTCGTAACTGGGATATATATAGGATTGATTTTGTCAGTCTTCCAACGAATTCGGTCAAATTGACCAAACAATAAGTCAATGACCATTTGATTCTCACACATGCCATAGTTGATCATTATAACGACTAAAGTTGGAATGTTGGTCGCTAGAACGACGAACGTGGAATGTTGGTCGCTAGAGTAACGAACAGTTGGACCCCGAAAAAAAGAAGTAAATTTAGTCCAAAAAAAGCAAAAACATTACGACGAAATTTTAAACCGTCGTAATATTTCGTCGTAATTTCCGCCCAATGTAGTAGTGAACTCCGAGGCATGATATCTTTAGGCTGAAAATTATTTTCAATTGGATTTATAATGGGGGGTGCAAAAGAGGATGAAGCTCTAGGGGTGAGAGGGGAGACATTTTCATTTCGCTCATACACTATCATAAGATTATTCATGTCTTGTACAAGCTGTAAGAGGGAAGACATGTTTGTTTTTTTAATTGATTCTCCCTAAGGAAGACTGGTTCTTTCAAGATGTTCTTCGTACTCTAAACAAGTATGCAGAGCGAAACTGAGGTTATCAATGGATTTTTCCTCAAGCCTATGATGATAGGGGGAAGGTAATGCATTATAATAATGCATAAAAGTGGCTTGGTTTTGAGGCCAAATGAGTTCAAGGATTTGATTGTATAACTTAGTGAAACGAAAGTTGAAGGACTTGATGGTCTCACCATCCTTATAGGCAATGTTATTGTACTCCCGTAACTACTCAACTGGGATTTTATATTGCCCATATGTGGATTTTAACCAATAGACTAACTTCTCCTAAGTAGACAGAATCTTAGGAGGGAGGTAAAAGAAATTGGTCGCAGCCTTTCTTTCCAGGGAATTGACAAATAAGTGCATGCAAGTATCATTGTCATTGGCTCCTATGTTTTGACAGGCATTAGAAAATGCCACCATGTGTTCATTTGTAGTGACAATGTTATTCCATGCAAACCTAGGAAGATGCGCTTTGAATTTAGGAAGTGGATGAGTAGCAAGTGCTAGGTTAAGAGGAGAAGAAACATGCCACGGTGTGGTTGTAGAATCTTCTTCAAATTGAAAAATACCATTCTTTTTAATGACTTTGTTGGGGTTTGTGGTATATTGGATAGGGACTTGGTGACTATATAAGCTACCAATCACTGACGAAGCTTAAGACTGAGAGGAGGAAGAACTTCCAGTGCCACCAGAGCCACCACTAGATGCCATCTTGTGGATGATAGGTAAGGGAGAGAAAGATGAACTGGATGAATCAGACAAGGTTCTTCTTAGAGCACTTTGTTGGGTCGATAACACAACATTCCTTCTTCCTATTTCAACAATAGGATTAATTTTAGGTGATAAGCCTCTTCGTCTCCTATAGACACGAGGGTCTAAGGTCATGAAAATAAGGTCAAAGTTGAAGGAAAAAGAAGGTTATTGCTGATTTATAGGTTGTCTACGTCTAGCTTCCCAACGTTCTTGGGCACTAATGTCTTGTTTAATTGTTGCCCATGAATGATTAAGCTCATCCCGAGTATTAGCAATGTCTAAAATGGTGTTAAGAAAATTCAAAGCAATGTTGGTCTGATCTTGAAGACCGGGCATGATATTGGGATGCCTTGCAACAGGTACAATCATTAAGAAAAGAAACAGTCAAAGAATCAATATTAGAAAAATAGATGTATTCAATGATAATCAAGCATAAAAAACAACCAGAGAGATATTGAAGATCTCCCCAGTATGGTCGCCAAAATAAATGTTGAGGAAAAGATATGAAATGATCATACTCAAGCATTTTCAAATCTTACTTGGATAAAACAAGATAGATGGGAATATCACCCTATGTTTATAGCCATCAAATTTTGTTTCCTAATCCACAAGTATTGATTACAAGTGCTTAGGCTAATCTTTTTATAAATGAAAGTTTGCTGAAAAATTCAATATTTACGTAATTTTCTGAATATAACAAATGCTTAAATAAATATAGAGACAAAAGTAAAGACACTAAATCAATAATCAAAATAGATGAGACATAAAGAAATCATTTATTCCATTCCAATTTATCAAAAGAATCGTTATCTTTACAAAATTCCTTAAGGAAGTTTGGACCCAAGTCAAACTTAGATGTCCCCGATGAAAACCATACAAAAGGACTTCTGACAGAAAGTAAAAAACTGAACTTTAAAAGCTAGATCAACTTGCCACATATTTCTTCCCACTCGACTCTGCACAATAGCCTTTATCAGTCATGAAATTTAATTCACAAACAAACAAGTCTACACAGACTATCAAAGATAGATCAACACCTCTGAAAAATAAGTGTCTGAATGATGTAATTAAGCCTTGAATCTTGTTGTCTACAATAGGACCCTTCTATCATAAAATATAATTAGGCTTTCAATGAATTAAAGAATGAATGAAAACTGAATTATCTCAATAAAACTCAAAGAATAGACCTTAGTATGCTTCTCCTTTTGCCTTTAAGAAATTATAATTAGTTGAAGTAGTTGAACTACTTTAGTTAAGTTAACTAAGACTCAACCAACTTTTAGTTAAGGGGGAAAAGTAATAAAATCAAAATAAGGGTTTTTAATAAATAATAACTAATAGGCGAGACCCCTTGTGACTCCCTTTAGTTCTTTGACAAACATCACACAACTAGTTAATCAAACAAACACATCCCTCCTTGTGGCTCCCATGATCACTTCTCATAATTTGAAAATTTGTATCAATGATAATTGAAATCATATCCAAAAAATGTAGTACCCATATATCCAAAAAATAGTGTGTTGTCCAAAATTTCAGAAGTCAACTGTTCTCAACAATGAATAAATAAAAACACTTAAAAACCATATTTGCCACTCTGGGAGGAAATCTTTCCCTTGTTACTACTGTCACCCTTTTATCTCTCTGAATTTTCCTTAGGATGTGTGGAGCCTTTAGGCCTAATCTCACTGATCACATGAGAACAACCATCTCTCAAATGCATGCAGGAGGACACATATTTTGCAGAGTCATTTGAGGGTGAGGAGGGGGCAGCATCGAATTTTCCTTTGTCAGGGACATGGTGGGCCTTGGTTTTTAACCTTTTTCTTGCATGGGAAGATTGTACTAGTGAGTGGACAGTGGAAACTTGGAAAATTTGATTAACGGGTGTAGGAGCAGGTAGAGACAAGTTAGGCAAGCCACGATGTTGGGAGACTATCGTGTGGACAATCTCTTGCCATCCGTCATTTTCCAGGGACTTCATGTTGTAGTGAGACATGAGGGGACACTGGGATACTAAGGACATGTGGGGCTTGGAAGGGAGGCGTTTCTGGCCTAGGTTGGACCATTCCTTTCCCAATTCAGTTAAAAAAACTAGCTTGACATACCTGGCCCAACTCTTGCGAGTCTGCATCAAAATGTATAGAGAACCTTGGTCTTCTAGGGCCTCTGATCCAATTTCCTCTTCCTCTGTTACCCCAACCATGGCTACCTCTGATGAAAAATCTCATTCCTGTATGCATTATCAATTAGAAAATAGTTCTTCAACAACCATAAATGGCATCTCTTTTTAAATATGAAACAAAGTTTGGCTCATCAACACATCAGACTCATGCAATCCAATCCATACAAATCGTTTAATACTTGTCAATGAGCAGTGGGTGAATAAGGGTTTTGGGATATGTGATGTATTGCATTGAGCAAAAACTGTTAAAATGAGGGGGGCAGATCATGATTACTGGTTAACAAATCATCAAACAATCAATTGTATTGTAAATCAAAAGAATATGTCATGGCAATTCAACCATGTGTGATCCTTTAACTGTCATAATACATAATTTATCTTAACTATAATTAAATTTTAAGAATAGGGAGTGGATAGTGAATATGGGAAGGTGAGGGGACTTGTAATGTGTGAAAAGTGAAAGAATGGTAGGGAAAAGAACACATATTGTTCATAAAACCAATTAAGTGATCCATAAAAACAACTTTGTATTCAATACAAGGATACCAATACCAATTAAAAATTTATGTGTGTCAAGACTATTCATTGTCCCACATCCAATTTCTTCAAAATTCCTAATTAACATAGTCTATAATCATACTCAGAATCACTGTGCCTTTCAACAGTCTTGTCAAGAGAATAGTTGGTTTTCTTTCATTTCTTTTATTTTCATTTAAACAAAATCAAAAGGAAAACACAGTCACATTGACATATCCCTATCCATCATATATTACTATAAAATATCAACCATTGTCCATAATTCGCAATTTCCCAAGTAAACATATACACAGGTCTTTTTTTCCCAAATTGAACAGTTTTTTAAAAACTTGCCCAATTTCATGCCTTTTCATTATATCAACCAATAAAACATTGCAATGAAACCATAATACAAAACCCAAGTTTCATCATTAGTGGTGCAATTTAAATCAAACATGCACGATACCTCCATAATCCATACACAATAAACAATGAAATCACAGTCATTACTTTCCAAAAATTTCCATGATCTCGATTGAGACTAATGAAACACACAACAATCGCCAATTCACAATTGAAACCAAGCTGTAGGAACACAATGATAAAATGCGTAACGAAAAGAGGCAACTCTCTGACTGTACATTACCACCGATTCCCAATCAACCAATTTAATACAAAAACGAGCTAAGTTCTCGACTCAACTGTCATAACAAATGGAGGCAACTCCTTGACTGTATACCAATTCTCATCCCCAATTACAACTTTCCAACAACTCAATCAAACAAAGACGAGATAATACTCAAAGCAACTGTCATAACCACTCAACCAATCTATGACACTCAACAAGATACCCGACAAGAGTGCGAACAATTGTTGTTATCAAAATCAGACTCTGTAACAATGAACACAACAAGTAATCAAGAGTTCACTCGGTCATCAAAGCACAGAGAAAATGTAGGTCGAACATATCAACAATAGGCAGAGACCCTTTGAAACAAGCACGGTGGAACCATAGGGTTTTTATAACTCTCAGTTTGTGTAATAGTGTAACAGTTCAACACCGAGTAGGGTAGGGAACGATGCATAGGAGCAACAATTTCCCACTGGAGAGTACAAATTACCAAGAACACACAGAGGCATCACCCTCATTCCTTTCTCAAGAGATGAACCAAATTTATAACAATGTCAGTGGGAATGCAGACCCGAGGTACCACCAACAACCATAAACCATACATCTTGGCATAATGGCCATCCTGTAACCAACTTCTGAGGTATGTTGATGCCAATACCACAAAATAAGCCTACAACCAGGTGGATAACCCACGACCATGGCTCTGGAAAATACACAATGACCAAAAGGTAGTTTGAAAACATATACATCAACCCTGTAGAAACTCAGATACAATCGGACATGGTTACCATAACTGTGAGGAAGCGACCAACAAGGTTAAACAGAGTGAAACCCTCCAACAAAATACCGATAACTACTTAAAACAACATAGATCCATCTCGGTTTTCACCACACAGAACAACCAACGAATGAATAACTTCAACCAACCAATTCTTTCATTTGCAAAATGAATAACCACACAACCACATTGGAGAGAGAAGAGCCACGCATTTACACAATTGCCAATCTCAGGAAAACACAAACCAATAGATTACTGAGCCATCGTTCGTTTCATACACAGAGTGAAATTCATGGATGGGCAAAAAGAACCATACCTGTAACCAATAGCTTTAAAAAGGACAAGTTGGTCAAGCGGTTCCTTCCATGCTTGAATCTCGGAGCTTAACCACCAGCAAAACCAAATGAAACAATAACCATGCTAGGGTAATGGATCGATGGGAGAAGTATGGAGTGACGTGCATTTACTTCACGTCGCTTCTGTCTTCCTCCACATTCAATTTCGAAGTACATGACATCCAATGATCACCAATACCATTAATTCCAACCATTGAAACCTACAACATATTTCTTGCCAAATGCGCCACCCAAAATACATATTAACCATTTCCAAAAACATACCATACCATATATTAAATGTGCTCAATATAACTCAAATATAATTCGCATAGCCACTAACCATTGCTAGTTAGGATTAATATTAACTTGTTCCATTTAAATTGCATATGGCTTCTAACATAGTATAGTATATGCCCCTTATTTTGGATTTTTTTATTAGTCTTTTTCCATTTCTTATGTTTGATGTTGTTACTAACATATGTCTTGTGAAGGTGTAGTTAGGAAACAAATCATGGTGACCTGATCAAGTATAACAACTGCAATATATACATACATACATACATATATATATATATGCCAATTCTAACATGAAATGAAATATTTGAATAACAAAACATCTCATAAATGCATCATCCACCTGTTATCATGTCGAAAACGAAACCAAGACAACATCATCAACCATCTAAGACCTTGTAAGTAACATTGAAATAACAACATAAAATGTGTGATATGACTATCTCCGAGCCTCCAGTCTACAAGGGGTTCCCACCTACTAGTATTATATATCATTAACATAGTTTAAATAATAGGTTTTAGCAATACTTTGCGGGCGAGATTCCTCGTTGCGATTTTATCGTCAACAAGGACGATTGTTTCGACCCCCCCTTACCTTAGGATGGTGAAAGGTCTTTGGCCCCCCGAAACCTCCAGATTCGTTCATCTCAACGGTCAAATAAAATGAAGACCGTTGATTTGTCAAACTGGGAAAAACACTTATCAAGGCTTAGCGCTAGATCATGCTTGTGGTCATATGAAAATCACGATCCTTGGACGCTTCTGAATACAATGTTATCATAAAGAGAATGAATTTACTCTATCAGGGAAGAATATTAGGCTAGATTGGATCTAGAACTTGTCCTGGTTGATCTTAAGTGATCCCTCAGGGCATCATTGTGGTATAATAGCATCAATTTTCTTTGATAAATTGAGGAAATGCCTCCAAGAAGAGTACAAGGAGTTCCTATTGGAGCAGGTCGAGGATGACCAGTAGGAAAAATAGCTATGCGAGAGGAAATTAGGCAACTTAAAGATAGATCAAAAGCCATGGAGGCTATCCAAAGAAGAGACCATGTTTCTTGCGACGTCAGTGAAGGACAAACCTCTGAAGAAGAACAAGATGAGGTCACAAAATAAGAAAGAGTGCTAAGAATGTTGGTTAAAGCTAGTGGAAGACCTAAAGTGGAGGTTCCCATGTATGAAGGGAATTTGAATGTTGAAGAACTCATGGACTCGATAAACACCATGGATAAATAATTTGACTTTGAGGAGGTTGAGGACAAAAAGAAGGTGAAATATGAAACAACTAGGTTAAAGGGACATGCAACCATTTGGTGGGATGAATTGCAAATTCGTAGAGAGAGAAAAGGTAAATCCAAAATTAAGAACTGGGATTAAATGGTAACAAAAATTAAAAGTAAATTTATGCCCAAGGATTATCAATTAACCCTCTTCAGACAACTACATAACCTAAGGCAGAAAAGTATGATAGTCAAAGAGTATACAGAGGAGTTCTATAGGCTAAGTATAAGAGCTGGGAAGATAGAGGGAGATGTGGAAAGAGTAGCTAGGTATATTAATGGGTTGAGATATGATATATGGGATGAGATTAACTTGCTAAATCTCAGGACTGTTGTGGATGCTTACTGGGAAACATTAAAGGTAGAAGAGAATATGATAAGGAAGCAACGTATGAAAAAGAGAGTAAAAGGGGTGACAAGAGGAAGAGGATGTCCCAACAGAGGAAGAGGATCTCCCAACAGAGGAAGGTCTCAAACCCCTAAAAGTGAAGGATAGAGTTACAACAACCAATCACCACAAAGAGGATATTTTAGAGGAAGGAGATCTGGCTCCAGAGGAAGAGGAAGTGGCAGAGAAGTTAGATGTTACACATGTGGTTAAATTGGACACATGGCTTGGGACTATCCAAGGAATAAACCAAAAAACCAAAGGATTTCTAATGTTGCAGAAGCCGAAGAAGAATCAGATAAGGCATTGGAAAGAGAAGGTCCACCCGAGGCAAGAGAGTCTTTGATGATGAAAATAGTTTGAAGGTATACAAGGAGGTACATGAACCAACACAAAAGAAGAGTTTTCTAAGGACTATGTGTAAATCTAAGGGGAAGTGTTGTAAAGTGGTAATTGACAGTGAAAGTACTGACAACTTGGTCTCCACAGAGATGGTAGAGAAGTTGGTATTGAAAAAGATGGCACATCCCACTCCCTACATAGTGTCTTGGTTACAAAAAGGACATCATCTCTTGGTGAATGAGAAAGGTGAGGTGGAGATTCAGATTCAGACTTACAACGATGTGGTGTTATGTGACATAATGCCTATGGATGTTTGTCATGTCTTGTTGGGAATACCTTGGCAGTATGACAAGAGAGTTATTCATGATGGAAGAAGGAACACTTACTCCTTGGAGAAGGATGTGAATAAGAATGTATTTTTACCCTTGAAGGATGAAGCAACCAAAGAGGAACATGGACCTAGTATTATGTTGATGAGTGGAAAATAATTATTGCAAGAAGTCAAGAAGAAGGAGGAGCTACATTTTTCTCTTATTGGAAAACCAAAGGTAATTTTGACTTCTAAAAACTTCAATGATTTTTCTGATGATATTAAAACTATGCTTGATGAATTTGTTGATATAGTTGTGGATGAACTACCTAATGCTTTGCCTCCTAAGAGAAACATCAATCACCATATTGACTTGATACCTGTTGTAAGTTTACCTAATAAAACAACCTATAGATTAACCCCTCAAGAGAATGAATAAGTGAGAAGACAGGTTCAAGAATTGTTGGACAAAGGGATGGTAAGAGAGAGCTTGAGTCTGTGTACAATGCCAACAATAATTAGTCCAAAGAAGGATGGTGGATGGTGCATGTACAATGAATCCAAGGACATCAACAAGATCACTATCAGGCACATGTTTCCATTTCCTTGTATAGAAGACTTAATGGATTGTTTGAGTGGGTCCAAGTATTTTTCTAAAATTGATTTAAAGAGTGGTTACCATCAAATAAGGGTTAGAGAGGGGGATGAATGGAAGACTGCATTTAAGAAAAAAAATGGGTTGTATGAATGGTGGGTGATTCCCATTAGGCTCACAAATTCACCAAGTACATTCATGAGGTTAATGAATGAAGTATTGAAAGAATACATTGGCAATTTTGTTATAGTTTACTTGGATGATATTTTTATCTATAACCGGAGCAAAGAGGAGCATTTGAGGCATATCAAGATGGTCTTGAGTACTCTGCAGAAACATAAATTGCTCATAATTTGAAGAAGTGCAGCTTCATGAAGAAGAAATTGATCTATTTGGGATTTGTAGTCTCAAAAGAAGGGCTGAAAATGGATCCATAGAAGGTACAAGAAATTTTGAATTGGCCAACTCCCAAGAATGTATTTGAGGTAAGAAGATTTCGTGGCCTTGCAAACTTTTACAAAATATTTATTAAAACATTCAGTCAAATTTGTGCACCTATGGTATAGACTATAAAAGAGAGTAGGCAACCATTTAGATGGACAAAGGGAGTAGACAAGAGTTTTAATATGCTGAAAACAAAGATCATTGAAAAACTTGTGTTGGCTTTACCTGGTTTTGATCAAATCTTCCAAGTAGAAACTGATGCTAGTGGGACAACAATAGGAGTTGTCTTAAGTCAAGAATAGAGGCCAATAACATACTTTAGTGAGAATTTAAATGAGACAAAACAGAAGTACTCATCCTATGATAAATAATTTTATGCTATTGTGCAAGCACTCAATAAATGGAGACATTATTTGATGCCTAAGGAATTTGTGTTGTACACTAACAACCATGCACTGCAGTTTATAAGTAGTCAACCTAAGTTGAACCAAAAACATGTTAAATGGGTTGAATTTCT
>JZKD02S1638032.1:27649-43644 GCA_000966675.3 Picea glauca
GTCAAAGTACAAATAGACATAAAGTACTAGGACAAAGTGCCAAATAACTTTCCCACATGTGCTAAGGAGGGAAAACACATGGGGAACACCTCCTCAGGTACTAAACTCAACAGTCATAACTATGTCCCTCTTCCCATATGACAACAACCAACAAGAAGGTATTCTTGCCTCTGGAATTAAAAAAGTATTCAACAACCCATAAATCTTATTTGGACAACTCCAACGGTGCCCAAGGCAACAATATATCTTATCAAGCTTCTCTTTCATGCCTCAAACCATTCTTGGTTAACATACATTTTTATCAAGGGAATCCTTTTCTAGATTCCCTCTCACTACTATTTTAAGTATACCAAGCCATACCTTAATGGATACCATCCACCTCTAGATGTCAACCTAACCCATTGGTCATCCCCAACACTTCCTCTACCACATCCAGAGTCAACATTTCATTAATCCTCCTACCTTATCCTCAAAAGGCACTATGTATTCAACATCATCAACCTTTTACTTATGTTGCCATAGTCAGATCATCACTATCCATATGATCTATGACATCACCATATTTTACATTCAATTCCAGACTATAATAAGTATATATGCATGTCATACACATGCTCTATCTTTGCGATACACATTTCAGCATATCTTCATGCACCAAGCATTATATCCATGTCTGCAGTGTAGACAAGTTCCACGTACTTTCCTTTTGCATTTTCATGCATAGACCTACCCTTAGTTAATAGGATACACACTTCCCTAGCACAACCATGATCTTTTGAACTTTCTCATGTCATTTCACTTCTTCCATGAGGTTCATTCTCAGTCCTCATGACCCCTTTTATTTTGCAAAGAGGGATTACCCTAGTAGGAAGTCTTTTAGTTATAATAGGTCAAGTAGGTTATCTCACCTACTCCAATGAGGCCTCTAGACATGGAGGATTATTCTCCCAATTCCAAATTCTCCATTTAATCAACACTTTTAATTAACAGAGACTTCATAAGCCTACTTTTTAGGCAATTCCTGCCACCCATTTAGTCCATTTTCCTTCTGGCTTCAAGTTTCGAAGCTCTTCAAGCATCATTGGTCAAAGGCCACATAGCACCCATGTGGGTTCACCTCATTCGTACCATTCCACCTAGCACAAACTTGGCCATGGTTGTCATCCCTTAGCGATGACATGGCCACTGGAGAGGTGGTTACAGGGGATGTTCCCCATGCCATCGCGATCATCGAGCCTTCGACCCTAATGGAGCATATGTTCTAACACCCTAATCCTCCCGGAGTTTTGAACTCCCAAACTCTTGAGGTGCCACTAGCCATTATGTCAAGAAACTATGTGCTAGGGGGTGACACACGACAAGGAACATAGATGACATGTGCCCTATCAAATGGGAGACACGTGTCACATTTCAATTGGCATATAAGGTCTGTAAAACACTCACGAATCAAGGTGACATGTGGCATGTGGAACATGGGTCCACATCACCCTAGGTGATGTCAGCGTGCCACATCACTCCGTACTGACATCCTCCAAGAGCCTCCAACCTCTCCTCCCTGCGAAATCACCTGGAGCTCCAAAGTCCAAACTCATGCTAGCAACCTCCCAATACATTTTTATCCCATGGTCGAGACAAGTCCACGTAGATCCCCAGATCTACGTCCTCCATTGCTTCACGACTTCGAAGTTCGTGGGTTTGGCTGTGTAAATTCCTCTTTGCTCCTGGAGTGGTCAGCGTCAGCCTGACCACGGTCTAGATCCAAGGTCAGGAGGGATCCCGATGCATCCTCGGATTGATGGTCGTCGTCGCTTCACGACTTCTGCGTTTAGGGGGTTTCGCCCATTTAATACTCTTGTTATTCCAGAGTGGTCAATGCTGGATTGACCATGATGTAGATCCAACAGTCAAGGAAGATCCAGAATCATCCTTGGATCTACGGTTCTCGTCACTTCACGAATTTGAAGTTCGAGGGTTCCACTCGTTTAGCACTCCCTTTCTTCCAGAGTAGAATTTCGCCAAAGTGTTATACGCTAATCCTTCCACTGATTGATTGGACGCATGGGAGAGGTTCTGAATGAACTCCCCAGATCAACGACTCACGACTCTAACTCAAAGGTCCCTAGGTTTCAGTGTTCAATCACTTCTAGAGGGACACGTGTCAACTCGAAACACACTGGCAAGATACGTGGCACATGCCTTAGGTTACCGACATCTCTTTACTATGTCACAAGGCCACCACAAATGACATCATTGTTGCTTGATGCATGGACCCCCACGTGTTCTCGACGTGATGCGCATGTCCCTACGATCAAATAACCGAGAGGTGTCCCAACGGATCCTTAGATCGACGACCCACATTACTTCGCAACTTCGACATTCGGGGGTTTTGGTGTTATAGCACCTCTATCCTCCCAAAGTGGTCAACGCCAAACTGACCACGTCGTAGATCCAACGATCAGGGGAGATACTGAATACCCTCAGATCTATGGCTCGCGTTACTTCGCGACCGAGAAGTGGATTGGAGTTTAAAAAGGGGACGAATCCCACGATTACGGGTAATTGACTGCTAGTTGTCGGTCATCCGTCAAGTTACCAGTTTGATAGGGCATCTTCAACGCAGTTTGGATGTTGTGAGGAATTCCAACATCTTGGAGTTTCGAGCCCCCGAAGCCCCGAAGCTCAAAAGGCTTAGCTCTCATTGGGCGTAGCGTTGGGTTCCATGGTCTTGGTCATATGAGGTTTTTGACAAGTTTCGAGGGCTACACCCTTAGCTCTCAACTGAAATTTGGTTAAGGCTGTGGTAAAGAGCCTGCAGTTATTTGGACGACTGGTTTGAAGGAAGCACCTTCCATTCACAAAATTGAAGTTCTAAAATAGGGGAAAGGTATTTTCAAGGGATCAATGAGACTATAGTAGTCCTGTAGAGTCTACCCCGACTCTAGAACTGTGAAGTTGATCCTTGGGAAAACACCTTGAGGATTTTTTAACCATTCTAGAAGCCAAACTTGTCATCTTACAACCACTCAAATGCAACAATTTATAGAAGAACAGTAAGCATTATTACCATTAATTTCACGCGAGGCATAATTTATCACAATTACAGACATTCAAATCATGCATTTTAATTCTAGTACATAGGGTGTATGAAATACTTAACTATTACAGTCGATCACCAACCAATTGACTGTGGGTGTTCTCCTTTCCCCCCAACCATAGGCTCAGAGGCATTCATTCTTAGCGCTCTGGCCACCCCTGTGCCAAGCCATGACATCACTAGGGAACTTTTGCAAATTCTCAGAGATCCTTTCTATGTCACAGCCTCTGTGGGGTTTATCAAATGCTCCTTCAGCATTAAGCTCGCGACTCTCTGCTCACGTCATGTTTTCTGCAAATTCTCCGAGATCCTTTCTCGTGTTCTCTCCCTTTAACCAGAACAACTTGAATCCTTTTGTTCTTCTTCTCAGCTGAAGAGCCTCACACACTCCTCCTCTTTCTCCAACGTCCCTTCTTCTTTTGCATGCCCTCTCCTTCCCCCCTAGGGAGGTTCTGGACCTGTCTTGTTCCTTCTGTCAAATGGAATTCAGGTCGGTCTAGTCCTGCAGGAAAACTGCAGTCTGTGGTACTTCGGGCTGATAGTTTTCTGTCTCCTCAGCCTGACTCTCCATGCTTCCATTCATAGGGGTAGTTGATTGTTCAACCACCAGTACTTGTTTCATTAACTGATTTTTCCTTGGGATCAAGATGAGGCTTATTTTTCCAGCAAGGATAATATGGGTCATTTTGACATAATGGACCCTCGCTATAGTTTCCTCACTCTTTCCTCTAGTGATATCATGTCTAGTACTTCAAGGCTTCACCCCCACAGTCAGTTATTGACAATCTAAACAATAATACATTTACGTTGTTCTCATGCCATAACATGGTAATCATAATTAATGATTAATTACAAGCTGGGGGAAATACGGGTGTTACATTGCCTCATGACTGATTTGTGCATGACTAAAATACGAGTGTTACATTGCCTCATGACTGATTTGTGCATGACTAAAATAGGTCCATCCAGGAACTTTAATGCAGGGTTTTACATGAGTCCAGATTAGCACCATGGCCATGGAGGATAATTTACTAGTTGTTGGTGGGTTCCAGGGAGAACTTATTTGTAAGGTAGGTTATAATGCTTGTTCCTAAGATTTAATCTATAGCCATCTATGATGTACATTGTTCTGAACATCTTTGCTTATTGCACAATTTATACATTCACTTTTGTATTTGGACCATCTTGTTGTGAGTTATTGTTCAAAGATAATTGATAATGAAAATGATATCACTAATGCAATGGAGATTACCTCAGTTCTAGTTCTAGGTACACTTTTGTCTAGCCTTTGAAGCAAAGAATGTCTGAATTTTCAAGAGAGGCCCACCTTCTTTGATCATGGATCAATTCTTAGTGTGTGCCCGCAATGGATTTATTCGGTATTTCACCTCATAATTGCTCTCCTTTTGTAATTGTAGTCGTGGAAGTTTTCCAGCCTCTTGTGAGTCAGAAGCTTTTGAGACCGATCCCAGAATCATCACCCCATTGGCCCAAAGTGTTATTTTATTTTAGCTGTTGTTTAAGAAATTTGACGGCACGTTTAGAATCATCCATTCATTGTACAATCTTTCTTGCTTATTCACAATTTCGCATCAATAAAGTTTCTGGCCATCGTCATAGAGACTTTGGAGTTTTTCATGTTATATTATTTGGTGAATCAATTCACAAATTCACATTAATAAAGTTTATGGCCATCGTCAAAGAGACTTTGGATTTATTCTTGTTATATTATTTGGTGAATCAATTTACAAATTTGCATCAATAAAGTTTTTGGCCATCGTCAAAGAGACTCTGGATTTTCTATTGTTATATTCAAAATCTTGTTATATTCAAAAGTATGTTTCAAAATAAATTACAGGTTTTGCAGAGTGGGCACCAGCTCACGACTTGATTAATGGAACAATGTATTTAATTTTTTAAATCCACTTTCATCTTAGGAATCTCCCTGCAGGACTTATATCTTTTTCCATGCCAGCGTTGATGATGCGACACTATGAATTATTCAAAATTAAAGATCTACAAAAGTGTTAATAAATTTTAAAATCATTACCTACCCTCAACCAATATGGTTTGGTTATTGATTTCACTTTCTTTATCATGTACCATTGGTGTAAATGTTTTCTTTAAAACCCAATTAATAATTATTGACATAAATGCTTTAATAATTATGTTCTGAGCATCACATAAACTCTTGGTTAAAAATGACAAGTTGAAACAACATATAGTTGAATCAGAAGGTTAAATAGAAGGATCAACCCTGCACAAATAAGGTTTGATTATGAGTGTCTCTATCACATATACTTTAATGATTATGTTTAAACATTGAGATACATTAGGATAATATAAGTGATCTTCTTATATAATTATATAAGGAATAATATATATATACTTATAATATAATATAAGGAATAACATATATACTTATAATATAATATAATAAAATATATTTATAAAAAAAAGGAAGAAGGGGACAACCATAACAAATGCAATTTATGAAGATTTCTAGAGTGTATTGTTGGTTAGAGGATAATAGATGGAAGTGGTTTGTTGCATAACAAAAGATATATCATCTAAGATTCTATATTTTATCCATATGCTAAAATATAATATTGCAAAAGGGTTTAGAGTAATGAAATATTGTATTATAACATATGTTAAAATATAATATTGTATCATTCTTTCACTTAAGTAATGTAGCATGTATTATTGATGTTCAAATTGTGATTTGTCAGTTTAAGAAGATGAAGAAAAAATGTAAATACTAAGGGTCAATATTTTTACATTTACTAAAATTTCAATAATTTCACTTACTAATATTTTTTTTTTAATCTTTTAGTTTCAATAGTTTTACATTTATTAATATTTTTTTAATTTCTCATTGTAGTTTTATCTAAATTTGTATTTGGTAACTTTTAGACCTTTAAATCATATTTTATAATATAAGAAACATTGAGATGTTTTATCTTTTTCAATTATTACAAATATAATGAATAATATAAAAAGTTTTACCATTGTTTTTATATAGTTTAAAATTTTTATTATAGTTTTAAATCATTAAATTTTCAAACCTGTCAAAGGCAAGGATTACACTGCTTTGCAACACTTGTTAAAAATTAAACAAATCTTAGATATATTAAACAATTCAGGAGACCATTAAATTATATTGATGTGTGTCAAATTATATTGAAGTGTGTTCAAGTTAGACTATGATGAAGATTAATTATATATTCTTTGAAAATGATCATATTGTAAATAAATAAATAAATAAATAATGAGTTTTATTTTTATATTGAAAATAAATGTATGAAAATCTAAAATTAAACATTTGCGATGTGAGGAATAAGTTAAAATTAATATGAAAAATAATTAAAATTTTAAAAATAAGATGATGATGATAATGGTTAACTTTTAAAGAAACCAAAATTAATCTATCACATCTTGAAAAAGGTAAGAGACTATTTGAATTTCTTTAGAACTTTATTTTTATGTTTGAAAAACATTAAGATAAGCATTCCAATATCATTATATTTGGATTTTTTTTAAACTTTATTTCTATGTTTGAAAAACATTAAGATAAGCATTCCAATATCATTATATTGTTGATGACTTAAAAGGTTAGGAAGGTCAGTATGTATTGTGAGAAATATTTTGAAATTAAAATCTAATTTAGGTATACACAAGACACTCCAGGAGAAGGTGCTTTTCATCTACAATTCTTTATTTCTTTATTAAATCTGGGTTAAATCCAAATACTAAATCGCACTAAAATTCCATGAATTCCATGAGATCCTTATTTATTTTTTAATTTTTGTAGACTATGAAGCACTATTATATTTCTGTAAAGCTGCCAAGATGGCTAATCGGATAAGTAAGTAACAGACACCCTAACTAAAAAAATATTAACCAAATAATTTATTTATTTATTTTTGTGAAATATTAAAAATAATTTATAAATGTTGATAGATTAACTCTATTTAATACTTTCCAACTTTGCAAACATTTTTTTTAATAAGTTTAAACTTCTCAATTTAGCTGCATAATATGAGCAAATGACACCCTGGATCTACATAGATCTAGCCACTGCTAGATGATAATAACTATCATGAACCAAATAGTTAATACACCTCATTACAAAATAAAAAACGATCTTAATGAAACAAACATTAATCAATACTCATAAACATCACTGTGCCATGTAGCATGCTTTTAAGACATTTAATTACTATCACTGTAACAAATATGTTTCTACAATATACAGAATTCTTTACATTTTCCATGGAGTTATGTACAAGTAGGCTGGGAAGATCTATAACTTACCAAGCCCCAGACAGGAAATTGGATGACCCCTTCCTTTTCATGACCCTTGAATGCGCAGAGCACTGGTAGTCTTTTAGTTATACCAATTCAAGGTATACACCGTACTATGTTGCTACATTTGGATCCGATTCAAGGTATACACCGAGCTCTGTTGCCCTAGGTATTTGGATTAACCATTGACTGTATTCTTTATATGAGATGAGTTTGGTCATAATTAGGTGGTGCCAAACCAGATAAAAGCTTATAAAAACTAAAACCTGAACATGACCATAAATCCATCAAACTTGAGTCTAGATTCTAGAACTGAACTCCAACAAAGAGTATTAACCAAATAAACAAGCCAAGGAATATAGCTGGCAGATTAATAAAATATAAAATTGGAAGTTGAGTCAGGATTTGCAATGTTGAAGTAACCAACAACAAAGAAGCCATTCTTAGGTATGGAGCAGCTTCTCCTCACCGTAAATGGATTATAACTGCATTGGCTATGAGAGAGCCAACCGGGGATGCCAATACTACCTAGAGTTTTTTAATTCTCTAACAATACGTAGGTTCATCGCAGATGGCACGTATGTAACAGATTTTTTAAACTATCTGATATTTTTCTTCCTGTTATATTGAAATAATTATTTAATTTTGGTCTTCAAATATGAATGTGTTATTGACAATGAGAAATGCAAAAGTTTAAAAAGGGACAGTGGACTCTGGCATTCCAAAACAGCATGGCAAAATCTAAATGTAGACAATTATTGAGAGCATTATTTTTTAGCTGTGATGTCTCTGCTGGCTCCATTAATGCTGCTCTTTTTCGTTGTGTCTATTGGGTATTATTGGATATGAAGCAAGAAACAAAATGAGTTGGAGGACGCATTTTTGTCAGATGTCTGCATTGGAACTTTAGGAGCTCCAACCTGTCTTCCTGCTTATTGCTTCGAAACAAAATATTCATCAGGCAATACCAGAAGCTTCAGTCTCGTTGACGGTGGGGTTGCAGCAGACAATTCAGGAGGAACTTTTTTATAAATTTTGTGATCTATTGACATTTTTTTTACTTGGAATAGGGGAAATTTATTGGGCACTTTTCTTAATTTTGAGGATGATATCTTAGATAAATCAGATTTTGTAAAAAACTTATATTTTTTATATTTTTTAGATAAATTATTGATCTAAAAACTCAACATCAACATGTTACTTGTAGTAATTGAAACTGAATAAAATGAAAACACCCCTCAACACAAACCATTATAACTAAACCCAATTGATAAGTGACACAATTTGATGTTTGCCTAAGTTTATTACAAACTTTACTTAAGATAAACCAGATCATTCAACAAACTCTCCCACATAATCCATATAGATTATATATGTCTTTATAAGTTGAATTCATCCAGGCAAGTAATCATTAATATATTGGCCTTTTAAAGAAGTAACTGGTCAGGCTATGTGTTTTAAGCAGGACACAGCAAGTTTCTGGTTCTCTCTCTTGGAACTGGACGGAAAAGAGCTAGTTACACTGTTTCTGAGGCTGCAAAATGGGGACTGTTTGGATGGTTATACAAGGACGTTAAAGTGCCTATAATTGACATGTTCATGCCTATATCGGTGTTTCAAGCCTTGAAATCAGCGCAGAATTAAGTAAGAATTCAGATTCCTTCTTACTACACAATGATTGTAAGGAATGTGTATTAGAAGAATTCAGATTCCTTCTTACTACACAATGATTGTAAGGAATGTGTAATAGACAATCCCCTAGTATGCTATTAGGGGATAGCATTTGGTTTAGGGTATACCAATTCTTAATTAGTTGGATTTTTTGGTGTTTCCTTTAGAGGAATTTAAACCTGAGTTATTATAAAAAATGAAATTCAAATTTGACCTTAAAGGAAGGAAATAACATTGGGGGATAGCATTTGGTTTGGGTTATACCAATTCTTAATTAGTTGGATCTTTTGGTGTTTTTTTTAGACAAATTTAAACTTGAGTTATCATATAAAATAAAATTCAAATTTAACTGTAAAGGAAGGAGATAACATCGGGTCTAGGTCACACCAACTTTTAACTGATTAGATTTAATTAGATTTTTTTGATGTCTTCAGACAAATTTAAAGGAGTCACCATACAAAATGAAACCCATCAAAACCAATGGCTAAATTTGACTGCATACTGTCATTGAAGATGTCTAACAAAATTGGATAACTGGGATCAAGGTCAACTTGTCAGGAGATGCAAGCTCAACTGATCTCTCAACGAAGAAGAATCTCTGTGATTTGGTAAACATAGGCAATGAGCTTTTGGCCGATCCCGGCGCGTTTAAGCAAGTGCCAGGCTAAGGCCCCAACAGCTATGCACTGACCAGGTAAATATATTGATTTCAGTTCATTTCAGGAGCCAGTGCGTTAGAGCAGATGAATAATATTTTAAACTATATTTAATATTCACATTAATCTGGTTTGAAACATAATATTGTTGAAATGATTTGTCAGGTTTGCCAAGAGATTTGTCGGGTTTGCCAAGGCACTCTTAGATGAAAGAAACTTTCGATAATTTTACTGAAAACCAATTACAAAATACTCTGCGTGCAGGTATAAAAATGTCGCTAAATTCTATTACTATAAGCTTCAATTTCAAAAGCCAACAGAGAGGTTTGTAATTGATAATGGCGAAATGAATAGAAATGTTTGTGATTAATCTTGCCGAAATGAATCTCATTATCAAACTACCCATATATACATGGGTGCAGTTTAAACAAAGTGAACCCGGTTCACTTTTTGAGGCCTAACCATAACAACATCATTTTAAAATAATCGAACAGCATAATTGCCCTTATAAAGCTGAATTTGAAGTCATTCCAAGGAGGATATCTTGCGGTTAAGTCTGGAATAAATCCTCTATATAGAACACCCTTTGGATGGCTAAAAGTATCAAATGAAAACTTGCCATGATACTTTCCAAACCCACTTTCTCCCACTCCTCCAAAAGGAAACGTGTCTATAGCAAACTGCACCACAAAGAGACATCTTCACACATTTACTTTACTGTAATTTGAATCTCTACTGCGAAAGGATCATTGCAAAATCAAAATGTGGAATCCCCAAAATCGGCATGAAAAATAACTATCTATTTAACAATTAAATTTCTCTGAAGATCAGCTACATGGAGACACTTGTCTATATTTTCTTTACAATTTTAAGTGTGAATTTCAATAACAAGAACATAATGTTACTTTCTTTACAATTTGAAGTGTGAATTTCAATAACAAGAACATAATATTACCTGAACAATAGTATCATTCACTGCCACGCTCCCAGATGATGTTTCAGATACAACTCTTTCCCTCAGTTGTTTGTTGTTGGAGAAAAGATAGATACATAGTGGCTTCGGCCTTGAATTGATGAAGTCTATACTGTCTTCAATTCTCTTCAACTGTAATTATCATCATCTATTGTTTGAATTATAATGCAGTAGAAAGATGCATAAAAAGTTAATGTGGGTATACTCAGAGAAAAGTACATACAGTAATCACAGGAAGCAAAGGTCCGAAGATTTCATCATTCATTATTTCGGAGGTTAATGGCGGATCAAGCAAAATTGTTGGTTGGATATACCTGAAACGTAAAAGTCAGTTCACTTAAATTACTTATAAGTTATAACTTACAAGTAATTGCACTCAGAAGAAGAGAAATAAGAAGATGCTTTATAGCAGTCCATGGTCTACCAAAAATTAATTTGTAAATATAACAATTTGGTCTACCAAAAATTAATTTGTAAATATAACAATTTGTGATGATTGGGATATAGAAATCATATATAAAAGATTTAATAGTATTTTTTTTTATAGTGGCAAAACTTATCATAACTCAGTATGTCAACCAGAGGTGGGATAGTTATCATTGGTTTCATCATCTTTATTCAAGGAAAACCACCAGACTTGAAATAACTTGCTAATGGTCAGTAAGGGGTTAGACTAAGTAACAGGATACGTCCAAACACCCCTCCATGTCATGTATCCTACGTGTCGTACATGATACGTGAGGACACGAAACTTGTTTTGTTCACATGACATGTTTCAAACACGTGTCTGACACTTACCCTCAACGTGTCCTGTACAAAGAAGTACTTTGCTCATGTTTTCTCATGCAAGTTGGAGCTGTGAGGTGTTTTGGTGTGCAACCAAGGGTGTTTGAGAGTGGTTCCAACCTCATTGGACTTCATATGGAGAAAGTAGAATTTTAGGTCCCATTCAAAATTCAATAGACTTAAGAGTTTTCAGGATTTCAAGATTGGCAAGATTGCAATGTTTCAACTGGATTCTAAAAATGTGTACCCTTCACTCAAGTATAAACTCTTCTATTGAACTCTTCTCTTTGTTGTTGTGTCAGGTGACTTAGTGGTGTATGTGCACACCAACCTCCGTACAGGCAGAGAGAAGAGTGGTTGAAGGGAAATAAAAAGATGTGGGATGTGTTTACTGATGATATGGGTTTGAACAAGAGTGTTGAGTTGGCATTAGCTAACTTGGATCTTAATGAACTAGTCCTAGAGTCGGTCACATTTGATGATGGTGATCCTCTTGAGGGGTCGTCCTCCAGAGTCCACATCAACAAATGCATGGATTGCATTGGATATAGGCGAGGAGGAGGAGGAGAGGAGGAGAGGCCAGTGATAGTGATGTCAATCTTGATGATTATGACATGGAGGACTAATGAGAGTCACTACTCATGAGCTATGAGATTCTTCCATCTATAGTTCTAGTATCTACCTTGTAGCTATTTTGTATTTGTCATTGGCATTCCCACCTATAGTATCAGTGACTCTAACTCAATGTCTATCTACATTGTAATACATTTTGATTTTGATGACTTAAGCTTATGATTCTAATTTCTTTTGTGTTCAGTGCTTGTCATTTGACCATCATTCATGTTACAATGTAGTATGTTACATATTTTGTATCATGTAAATCTTCTAGTTTCTAACAAAATATGAATCTTTATGTCTATATTTCATTTTTTTTTATGTGTAATTTAAGAAAAATCATATATATATATATATATATATATATATATATAATATAAACTTGTTGATCCGGATTATTTTCGGCACGAAATGAGATCGAAGATATAATAAAGAAATGCACAGAGATATTGCAGATATTCAATAATATAACATAAATATATCAGAGATGCAACTATAAACACAAAGATACAGTAATACACGATTTCTATTAATAAAAGAAATGTACAGAGACTGTAAAAATACAGAATGAAAGACTCGCTAGAATGGTGGCAGCATATCTCTGAGAAGAGATGTGACGGCTACTCGCATTCGCAAGAAGATGAGTACAATGAGGCCTTGAAGGTCTTTTTACAATAAACAGGAATGCCAAAAACCCTAGACATCCAAAAACCTAACCCTAAGAGATGAAGCGCCAAAAGTCATGTGGGCCCCGTTTGGGTAAGTTAGTACATCAACTTCCCGGGGTCGTAACTTTTGTATATAATCTCCGCTTTAGGCATATGATAGCTCGTTGGAAAGGTATCATCGAGGAGATTCACTTTGGGGGCTCAATATGCCTTTGGCTATCATTGAGAGCCTCGATCTTAAAAAACCTTCATTTAGGTCCTCAAAATGGCCCTGGAAGTTAAAACCTGCTAAAAATAGTAAATTGTCAAAATTGTCAGAAAATTGTTTTGAGCCAGTCGGAAAAGGTAGGTGACCACCGATATCCACCTGGATCAGTCCTCCCTCCTTAGGAAGTAATGGTCTCCATTGCGTTGAGTTCCCGAGGGAGAGGGAAAAGCGTTTGTTGGAGCTGCATCTTGGTGAGTTGCTTGTATCGCTGGAGATATCACGTTGCTCAGTTTGTGGAAGTATGTCAAGAACCTGTTGAGGCTGAGGCTGTTCAACAAGTCGAGATACATGAGAGGACGGTGTGCAGAAGGAATCTTTGCGCTTTGCTGCAGCCTTGTCGACCTGCTTCTGTTGGATAGAAGGTGCTTGGGGCGAGGCTGTAGTGGTTGCAGTGTCCTTCTGTTCTCCTTTTGAACAAATTGCGAAGAAGCTAAATTTTGCAGTATGAGATACTACCTTGCGACACTTTTTAGGTGGAACACAAGTCGAAACTACCTCTGGTATTCTGTAGAAATGACCCCCCAAAGTAACAATGACACTACGAGGTCGAGACTAATAAACAACATGGCGCTTCCACATATATGGTTGGCCCAAGAGAACATCACAGACATACAGTGGGGCAACATCACATAATACCTCGTCCTTGAAGGGTTGGATGCCGTATGACAATCGACATTGTTGGCTGACATGGAGATCTCGTCCTTGGCGAAGCCACCCGATGTTGTATGGCTGTAGGTGTGGTGTTGTCGACAATCCCAACTGTTTGACAACCTCTACTGAGATGAGGCTCTTCTGGCTTCCGCTATCAACAATAAAATGTAGCAGGGTCCCCTTAACCCACATCTGTGAATGAAAAAGGCGCTCCCCCTCTTCGGGATCTGTTGGTTCTTCTCGTTGAATTGTTGCGGTTGCGACAATAGCAGTGGGGTCTGCGTCAATGATCTGTCCTTTACCAGTATTTTCAGAATCGGATTCTGAATCAGTGTTCGGCTCCTTGTCTTTGATCTTGGCCACCAATGACTGTTTTGAGCGACATTCATTGGTGTTGTGCCAAGGGCTTTTGTGGAAATCGCACCATTTTCCGGTGTCCTTCTTTGTCTTCTCGTGACCCTTCTTTTCCTATGTCTTAGACTGGTTTACGGGAGACTGTTTGTTAGGGCTGTCTTTGTCATACTTTGGTTGTTGCAGATTTACAGATCTGAAACCCCGTTTATTCTGGTGCTTAACTTTCTACTCGATTTTAACAGCATATTGATAAACAACACTGAGTGATGAGATGTCAAGAAAATCCATTTCGGTCTGGATGTATCTGTGTAGAGCCCCATGGTATTTCAGAACCAAATGTCGCTCGGAGTCTTTGATACCCAGCTTGGTGCGCAAGGTATGGAAGGTATTGGAGAACTCCGGCACTGCTTGGCCCCTCTCTTGTCGTAGTGTGGTCTATCTCATGTACTGGTCCTCATAGTTTCCAATAGGGTAATATTGTTCCTTTATCGCATCCACAAAAAAATCCCAAGTGGGATCGGCCCCATATATTTCAGACTCCTCTGTGGAACTCTCCTCCCAATAAGTTTCCCACCAATGTTTGACATGGGGGAGAGTTTTAAGGAGTGCGAAGGTGATCTTTTCTTTGTTGGAAAATTTGTGAACAAAGAAATAACCTTCTAGCAGATTTAACCATTTGTCTAGGGCTTCTGCATCTATCTATCCTTTAAATACAGGAATATCAAAATTAACTTGTACCTTGAAAGGCGAGGTGCCTCCAAAGTGGCTTCTTGATGAAGATGCGTCTGTTGCTATCGGCAGGCATTGAAGGATGTGGGAAAAGTTCTCCATCATTTCGTCCCTCTGTCGCGTGAAAGCTTGCTCAAGCAACAAACTGATAGGATCGTTTGCTCCGTCATTTTTCTTTTTTTCTGCCATTGAGGGTTTCTTGGGTGTGCGAGAGCAATTGTCCTCAAGAGAGACAAGCTCGAGACCCAACTTGCTATACTCGGACCTCATCGGGGACATACACTGAAAAAAATGATCAAGAACAACCTGCTCTGATACCACTGATCCGGATTATTTTCGGCACGAAATGAGAGCGATGATATAATAAAGAAATGCACAGAGATATCGCAGATATTCAATAATATTACAGAAATATATCAGAGATGTAACCATAAACATAGAGATACAGTAATATACTATTTCTATTAATGAAAGAAATGTATAGAGACTGTAAAAATACAGAGTGAAAGATTCGCTAGAATGGTGGAAGCTTATCTCTGAGAAGAGATGTGACGACTACTTGCATTCGCAAGAAGATGAGTACAATGAGGCTCTGAAGGCCTTTTTACAATAAACAAGAATGCCCAAAACCCTAGACATCCAAAAACCTAACCCTAGGAGATGAAGCGCCAAAAGTCATGTGGGCCCCGTTTGGGTAAGTTAGTACATCAACTTCCCGGGGTCGTAACTTTTGCATACGATCTCCGTTTTAGGTATATGATAGCTCGTTGGAAAGGTATCGTCGAGGAGATTCATTTTGGGGGCTCAACATGCCTTCGACTATCATTGAGAACCTCGATCTCGAAAAACCTTCATTTAGGCCCTCAAAATGACCCCGGAAGTTAAAACCTGCAAAAAATAGTAAATTGCCAAAATTGCCAGAAAACTGTTTCGAGCCAGTCGGAAAAGGTGGGTGGCCACCGATATCCACCTGGATCACTTGTCGTCCTCGTCTTTCCTGGGTGGTCGTGGGGATACTCGTATTTTGGGTCCTGTGTTTGTCTGATGACTTAGGGGGTATATTTTCACTCCCAGATGTAGTCTAAAGATCTCTATGAACCCACATAATGGTGAGATTCCCAATTAGAACAATATGCCATTAAAAATGTCTAGAGTTATGATGGGTTAACGTATTTCTTTACCTCCCATGAAGACCAACTATTAGCCAAGCAAAAGCAATTTT
>JZKD02S1638032.1:62564-91478 GCA_000966675.3 Picea glauca
GCACCCGGGGCACCTAAGTGCGGGCCCCACGTGTTCGCCAGTCTCGAAACCCCCTGACTCGCGAAATCTTGATGGATGGATTCCCGAACTAGTGAAGCATGTTAGAGTTTAGTGTTTCAGAGTTTTGGCTCCCGGGAAACCCAGGTGCGAGACCTCCTGTTGTCGCACGTCCTGAAATCCCGATGGAGTAAAACCCCGAAAGGTGGAAGGACATGTTTTAATCCGAGGCATTTCTAGTTATGACAAACTATTAGTTCCCTTCGGATTTCATCACTTCGAGAGACAAGAGGGAAAAGGAAATACATGTATCACGATTTCCCGAATCGTGAAAGCCGACGAGCACCTCTCCGATAAGGCCTGTGGTCATAGTCGCCGATCATATGGGTACGGATAAGGGATGGCAGGGTCTGTATTAGGTCCCGTAGGAATTCGGAAAATTCTATTCATCGGAGAAAAGATGAAAAAGGCCGAAAAATTTTGATTTCCGTAGTGGGTGTGTTACATTACCTAACTCCTCTAAACTTAAAAAGAAAAAAAAAAAAATCAAACTGTATTATAGGCAGTGAAAGGGTCTTTCCAAAAAAAAAATAATCTTGGATGACATGGTTCAATGATGAATCTCTGGGGTCTCTTGTGATTAAACATCCAAGGAAGCCCTACTTTAACATACCTACACAATGTGAAAATTGAATATCCATCTATTTGACTATTTAAATGTTAGGTATCGAAAACATGTCAATGATGAAAAATATTACATCCATTTGTACGACAAGGTGGGATCAATATGCCAACGATGAAGACTATTACATCCATGTGTACAACAAGGTAGTGTAATTAAAGACAATGACACCCAACCATGTATCAAGCCCAATTGATCACAAGACCGACCATATGTCCACTTTAGAATCCTCGACCTTGAGATGGAGAAATTTCAAGTTCCATGTAGTCATTATATATGAAACCTTTGGGCCTTTGTGTAAGGCCAGAAGCTTGGCTAGTTGAATGAATGGAATAAGATGGCCTTGTGCCAAGGATGGTACAACATATACACGGGACATGTTTCACCCATTATCAACCCCAATCAACAAGCTTCACAAGTGCAATAACACCAATCCAATATACCACTTGAGAAAAACAAGATCGACATTTAAGAAAAAATTATAACCACTCATTTCTCCCATTTGGTCTTGGTTCTCAAGTCAACTTGCAATAATATCATTTTTCTAGAATTGTTTGGAGCCAACAATGTTGTCCACAATGGACATGGACACATATCCACCTCCATTACTGGTCTTCAATCTCCTCCCACTCTCCACATACACATCTGAGGCTTCTCCAAGCATATAATCAAACTCTTTAGTGAATTCATATTCCATTGTTCGATACTATTCTCCTTCTATCATTCTCAGATAGTTTGTTTACCCCCAACCTGATCACCTATTATTTATAGTTCATTAATATATCAAACATAGATTTAAAAATCATATTTTACCACCATCGAAAGTTGAGAGCTACACTATACCCGCATAGTTTATTTGCACATAAATTTAAACAAACATAGATGGTGTCCATTTCTATAATGCACATGCATTACTAATCTAAAAACTACTAGCTATATTGAATCAAACCTAACTTTGTTGAGCTCCTAAAATTAAGAAAACCCGCTCTTGTATGAGTAGATATTCATAAAAGTAGCAAATCTTGTCACTCAAATGAGAGTTCTCCACAAAAATAGCCCAAGTGGTGGGTAGGTTAATAGGCAAAGGAGACCAGATTAATAAGTGATAGTCAAAACAAAACACACATGACCATATACTCTTCCCTTATAATATGAGATGGTATGGTGATTGTTATATTATATATTATATAAAAAACGGATATATCTACATACCGATAACTAAATACAATATGGTATGGTGATTGCTATTTTTTTGTATTCAATAAATTATATATATAATTTATATTTGTATGTATATACATGTGCATACCCATAATTCCACTTTGCACAAGCATAAGGTCCTATTAAAAGGTGAGCATACAAGTTGGTTTATTGTATTGTCTTAAAAAACCTCATCAAGTCGAATCTTCCTTTGATATTATATTGTAATAAAATTAAAAGCTTACAATAATTTCATCAACAATTTAGAATTCACTTTGAAAATACTATACAAACATTATAAGATATTTGAAATATTAAATTATTTTTTACATTTTTAGGTTGGTACCCATTTAAAAACACATACTTTTCAATAACATTTATTTTCCCATCTTTAGAATCATGCCACATCTATTTAATAGTTTACAATCAAATTTTAGTGTACAATTAACAATAATAGAGATATGACGATGAAAAGAAAACCCAATACATTACAAACCTTTGACATGCTTAGTAGGTAATGTATGTATCTAGAGATCAAGACCCTGTTTTTTTCATTGATTAGCAAAATTTTCTATCATAGATAATTATTGTACTTGCATTTACTTTAGAGTGAAATGTCAAAAATATCCAAACAAACAGTTAAAGTACAATAAAAAAATATTTGATAATGTCCATCCCAATGTTTTGTTATTAAAAGTTCTACAAAGTCCCCCATCGTGGCTTTGAGGGTATGATAGTAGGATATTTGCAAGTTATTAGACATAGCATTGTATGTGCTTGTTTTTCTCTATCTCACCCTTCTGTAGAGAAGCAACAAAAAAACAATAAAAGATAATGAAAGGTATTGTTTCAGTTATGCTTACTCCCATGTATAGGCAGAGGACTAGGCAGAGGTAATTGCATATAGAGATGGATGGCAGGATATAAGATATCTTGTTTAAATGTAGCGATAGTTTTCTTAGACTCTTCAATTTGAATACCAATGTGTATGGTAGTTGCACTCATCTCTTCCAATGCATAGTTAAATTCCTGCTATACAGTTGTATTAATGTACTTATACATACCCCAAAAATCATTAAGAAATTTAATATAAGTTCTAAACCCACATGAAATTTTGTATGCTATTAGGGAAGGTAACAAGCATGTTGATGGGGACATTTAAAATTTTAAGCTTCACGAGCTGACAGATAGAAACGAGAATAAATTTGAGGCGATTTGAATCAACATTTAGACTTTTCAAATTCACTAGGCTAGTCACGCATTCCGGCAAGCACTACAATGGCCACCACCAAAACAAAAAAGTTTATTCATTGCTTTGCTTCATAGAAGTATTATACACTGTGAGTTGAAATGAAATAATTACCTCCAAATTGTTATAGGAGAGATGGAGCTTCACGAAGATTGTAGTCAATTGTAATGACTTCATCACATAAATCAATTGAAGGCCACTAAGGTAATTGCATTGTATTGAAGACACACCCCATGAAACATTGTAATTTGGCATATGTTAAGGACAAGTAGAAGGGTGGGAGTGACATAAACCATCCCATTATCCACAAAATTAAAAACCCACCAGGGATCGATCGATGCGAGATCTAATCACAATCCTCACAACTTCACCTTGGACAATTTGTAGTTCTTTGCACTAACATTAATATCCACATTGGCATCGAGCCTATTGATGACCATACTACATTGCACATGGAACTTAATTGATGCACCAATATTTCTACAAAAGGAACACATTTAAATAGGACTTGCCTCAACTGCACCAAACCCATCTCTTGGCTACATTCATTCTGTAAGAGCCTAAGTGAGTCGAGATTGGCTATGTAATAATAGATTCTAGAGCTTGAGATTCTTATAAGTTGGAAATCTGCCCTATTTGTTGTTCCAAACCTTGTATCTTTCCCTTGATCCCTCAATTCGAGAGAGGAATCCATCATTGACGAAGTGGAGGGGATGATAAAAAAGTTGTTTGTTGTGTAATCTTAATCTAGAAGTCATGGGTTCAAAACTGTTGTTTGAAAAATTCTCTCCCACTACGAAGCCCCATGATCGAGACTCAATTATTAAGTATCCCTCTACAAATAAAGAAACTCATAAAAAAGAGTTTCAATCACTCTTAGACAAGCTCTCCTTTATATATGCAATGCCAATGCCAAGAGGTAAAAACCAAGAAATAGAGAGATAATGATGTCAGCTATTTATATTTTTAAAGACTCTCATATTCCTTGGATATAAGATGATGGAAATACTTTATATTATAATAATTAGTGACTCTATATTTTCTCATATATATAAAATAGTATAATTTTTCAATGTTGACTCCCATGACCTTATATAATTTTTGAATAATTAATATTATAGTTTTTGAATAATTAATATGTTCATATCTAAAACCAATTTCCATAAGAAAGTAAATTTACCTTCCTTTATTTATAAAGATTATGGGATGAACTCAATTTTACCTTCCTTTATTTATAAAGATTATGGAATGAACTCAATTTAAATGTTATATTTTTAATAACCTTTCTAATCCTCATTAACAAATGTTGTGGAGGAATTTTAAAACGTACTTCCTACCATACCTAAAAACTTACTTCCTACCATACCTAAAAACTTACTTCCTACCATACCTACCAATAAAGCATATGTTGAAACTTATTTTCTTTGACCTTTTACATGTATTGCATCCCGAGAAAGATCCTTTAGTTAAGGTTGAAAAGTGGAAAACCACTAAATCATCTCTGATTCAATATGATACATGTTTAGTTACATCTACTCGAGATATTAGAACTACTAAAACATACAATAAAAAGGAGAATGTTGACATCTCATAACCCTAATTCTAAAGAAAATAGGGTAGAAGAGGCTCATAACATAAGTAACTTAACAATAATTCAATGTTGTAAGAAGGAATGGATTCAATTTAAGGAGAATATTGACATCTCATAACCCTAATTCCAAAGAAAATATGGTAGAAGAGGCTCATAACATAAGTAACCTAATGACAAAATTCAATGTTGTAAGAAGGAATGACTTCAATTTATTAGTAGGAGGTTAATTAGGAAAAGTATAAAGACTTTCCAAAGATGTTATTATAATGATGTTTGATAATTTATCCTTAAATAATTCTTATTGAACTAAACAATTCATAGCAATGGTTCTCACTAGATTGCAATTATGATGCATGGTGGATGTGGAATTTGTAAACCTACTCAATACAAGGTACATAATGTTGTCACTTGAGATGTTCCCTTTATAAGAAAATGATATCATGGCATCCAAAATGTTCTTTAGGGCCTAAGATGACTCTTTATCGAAAGGGTTTAACTCTTATTTGACTTCAAAAGGTATTGCACATTGTCACATTGACAATGTCTTGTCTATCTTCAGAATTTAACTTGAATCATGTACCATTTTTTAGAGAATAATAGGATTGGTGTAAGACCATTGGGATATAGAGCCACACTATCAAGAACTCCATGAATGAAAATATTGAAAGAGAGAATATGTAAATTTGATATATAACATACCAAGCAAATTCTTTACCCATTGAACCGTCTTTCTCCATAGCTATGAGACATAAAAATCATTTCAAATGGTAGATCATGTAGAATATGTTTAAAGAAAACATATATATTTCAATTGCTTGAGAAGATGGCAGTCCCAACTAGTGTATAATAGAACCTATTGGTGATCTTCAAAGAGGGTGGAATCCCATCCACTCACAAATATAAGAAGAGAAAGTTGTATCGGGGCCTTTGAAGTACATTCCAATAGTTTAAAACAAATTAGAGAAGGTAAAATGGCCACGTGTGAAGCTTAGAATGATAGAGTAATCTCATTTTATTTATTCTAGAGGGAACTAATCAACATTTTGAACATAATAAGTATCAATATGTTGCAATATTTCTTAGAAATACAAATATGATTCTACATGGGGGTAGAGCCACAAAATACTTTTATGAATTTGCATAAGAAGTAGCAAAATAAATAAGAAAGGAGGCATAGCTTCTAAATTATTTTAGTATGCTTGAGAGTTTACAATATTCATGGCCATTACATCCATAGATATAGAAAAAAAGATCGTACAAAATAAGAATTACAAAAAACCTAAAAATGATTAACTCATGGAGTTGGTGGTGAATTCTTTATTATGGTACCTTTCCTATCAGTGTTTGAGCTCCCTCTCTATTAATTCTCCCATTTATTGGGAAAAGATATAAACTCTAATGTTATAGGAAAGTTAATCCCTTATATGTCTTTGTGAACCTCCTTCCCCTTGAAATTTTGATCCTTCCCACTTGAATTTTTTTCAAACTATTTTTGTTCTCATTTAATCAAATTTAGTCACAAACAAGCTTCGTTCTTTATTGACTCCATGTCCACCCTACCTTTTCCTATTCCCTATGAACTTTATGCTAAATAAAGTTACATTTTTGTTAGTCTAAATAACCCTAATAAGTTGTAATATACATGTTCAAATAGTAAGAATAAACAACTAATCCATTATTGTGAATCCCCAACTTCTACATCATTTTATGAATTTTCAAAACTTGTACACCAAAATTCAAGAGACAAACCATTGTATTGGAATATAGAGAGAACCGTGGACATTTTTTGACATGACCCCACACTTAGGAGGTTACATTGGTGTCTAGAAACGGTTGCGAGATTCCATTGGTGTCTAGCAATGACAATGCTAGTAATGCACAACATTGTGTTCCTGAGTGACTGTCACTTATTTTATTGATGCTTATAAATATGTCTTCCCTACTATCATATGGGTAAAGAAAGGAAGGAATAAAGACAAGTGACAGGGCATTTATGAATATTTCTTTCTAATTTTACAACATTGATATGCATACATAGTTAAATATGAAGAGGTTCAGACACCCAATGCTAGCAAGCAAACTTGTTCAACGGTTACTTACTTGGATATGCACCCATCGAGCCTACCTCCATGCATACAAACACCATATACCTTGGGAATCTTGTTAACCTGGTTGTGCTTGCAAAAACAAATGGTCAGAATGAGGGACCAAGTCTAAACAAGTAAAATCAAATTATTGCAGGGGAGCAGTATTGAATTGAATAGGCGCACATACATTGTCGATACAGGACAATGAGAGGTGTGAGGGAGTAGCTCAACTCATTCATTTAACTCCCTTTTCCAATTCAATCCTGATGCTACCCACTTGGAATCACAACCGACCAGAATATGCTTCAAAATTATTGTGTTGTTGCATTCAAAGTAAAATAGGATAATAAGATTATTTCCTCCACCACAGAACTACACCTTTCCAAGGCAGCATATGCAAATGGCCTGCATCCACTGGCGTACAGAAAGATGGGAGTACAAAAATAAGCATATGTTGGTGAGTTGGTGTTGTGGATACCATTTATGAATATAATGAAGAAGTCGCAGTTCATCAAATTGAAGTCGTAGTTCATCAAACTCCTTCTGGGATGCCATAAATAACTTAGGCAACAATGACATGAATCTGGATTTCCCCAAGATGGTGCTTGCATTTTTCTAGAAAACGACCCTTATGCCACCTCATACACATAGTTGGAAGGGTGTAGTTGGAAGGGAAATTGTTCAATAGGAAGAGTATTATCTAGGAAGCTCTCGACAAGGAAGATAGTGATCGGGTTTGATTCTTGATGACACGTGGTAGGTTATAATTCATTGTATATATGAAACAAGTGGCAATGTTTGAGAGGCTATTGACAAACGACGAAGAGCGGAGGGGAGCCTTCCCCTTAAAAGAACACCTTTGGCGTAATTAGAGGGTTATTTGGAATAAGTAGGTTGTGACACCAGATTCTAGCTAATATAGTCATTGCCCTTTTTTATGTTGAGAAACAACTAAAAAATTTCAAATATTTTTTCTCTAGTAGAAGTGTGCATGTGAACATTGACAAAACAAAGGTTATAATAATTAAATCCAAAAATACCACTTATGATAATTTCATGTATGACAACAACAACCTACAGGAAATAACTTCATTCAAATAGCTTGGAATTGATCTCCATTACAAACTCAACTGGAAATATAAGATTGAGAAAATGATAAATGGAGGTTGGAAAGCTTATTATGGACTTGAAAACAATTGTAAATTAGTGAACCTTTGTCCATGGGATAAGAAAAAACTTCTCTTTAAGACTCCCTTCACTCATGTTATCTTATATGGTTGTGAAGTTTGTGGCTGCAACATCTCTAAAGAATCGTGGAGAAAGATAGAGTAAATTCAAAAGTGTTTTATAACTTATAATCTCAAAATCAAAGGCAATACACCCTATTCTATCCTCCTCATAGAAAAGAGTCTTTCCCCCATTTAGAGCATGACTATGACTAGGTACCTAATGTACAAGAACAATATAAACAACATGGAAGACACCAGGTTTCCTAAGATTGCTAAGATTGTTTCAAACTTCAGTTGAAACCACTTGCTACTCAAATGGGGTTGGCATAAAGATGCCAACTCTTGGAAAAATCATTGATGTATAAAGGGGGAGGTCACTCTACATAGTAACAATAATATTAAAAATATTATTACATCTAAATTTAAGGAGAAATTGTGGTGAGATAAAGAATAGAGGATAAAAGAAAATTAAGATACCATAAGGAACCCTAAACATGTTCCATAGTGAATCAAGGCATTAGACAATTCCTAAATGTCATGGATTGAAAAAAAATGTCATCTTTGTGACACTAAAAGGGTTGAAGATGAAAAACACTTTCTCTTATAATGTCCTTCTTAGACCCACATCAAATCACAATTTCACCTTCCTAACCACTTAACTCATCAAATCTATGGTGATTTAGGGATGCTTCTCTTAAATGATTTTGAGGATATATATCTTTTCTTGTCATAGTATCTCTTGGTTAAGTATTTCTTTTGGAAATACCTCTTGAACTCCCTCCAAGTAACCCTTTTTTCATCAATGTGTTGTACCTACAAAAACTTATCTCACCACATTAATGCCTTTCCTTTTAATTAATAGATGACAATTCGCCCTTCTGTTTGCACAAAATAATTGTGTAGTTGGAAGTATTTCCTCATACCCAACAACCATGTCTCTTCATCCTCATCCTTATTGTGCTCACCATCAAAGGTAGAAGCCTTGATCTTGCTCATTTCTCCCTGTAGCGCGTCCACCCCAGTCCTTCTCTTATGCTTTCTAACAAGAGATGCACTTGAGCTACTATGCGCTTTCCTGGTAGAATGCTTAAGCGAGTGAGGTCTATGCCTACCAACACCTCTTGTTTCTATTTTTTTCTCATCATGAGACCTGTGACTTTTTGACCTACTTGTCTCTGTCTCCTTATCCATTTTCTTTTCTATTTCGTCGAGGCTTTGCATCAACTTGACATTAAAGTCATATTGTTGCTCCTTAGATTTCATAAGCCTTTTGTTATCAACCTTATAACTTTGGACATATTTTTTCAATCCCTTTATGGTTTCTACCAAGTTCATGCACTCCTCCTTGGATTATGTACCATCAAAAACCAAATCGACATACAAATCCTTGAATTCATCATTAACACTGTAAGTCCTCTACGCATCTTCCATGCTTTTCACCTTTTGCATTGATTTTGTCTTGTTCTAATTGCTGATAATTCTGCAAAATGTGTAGGCAATAAGATTTGTTAGATGAATTCATGAGGAAACTTCATGAAACTCTACACCATCTTGTCAGAATCTTATGCAGGAGCATCAAAGGCAGGGCCATCAATGTGACAGGTTGGTTACATGTTGTGGCTTTGGAAGAGGACTAGCAGTCCAAAGAATTTGGGAACTTTATTTTAAAGTGTTATTGGCTAATTATTGTAAGTTTTGCTTGTCTGTCAATTTCTGAGTTAAAGTAGGAATATATGGTAGTTTAAAGCTCCCTGCAAGGAGCCCGAGCCACCTAGGTTAGTTGGTTGCATCATTTTAGCAGTTAGTTTTATAAATTTAGTAGATTCCTCCGTTTATGCAGGAGGGTTGTTAGTTGTTAGGGATGGCAGTGAATAATAATTTTTTGGGGAAAGTTAGTGGGAGAGAGAAGGGGAGAGAGATAGAGAGGTGCATGAAGTGCTTTGTACTACAGATAAAAAAAAAATGTAAACTATGTTGGAAGCTCGATGGTTTCCTACAGAGAAATTTGCAATAAATAGATATTGCTTTTTGTATTTATCAATGTTTTTCCTGTAAGTAACTGAGACGATATCTATGGTGATATGATTCTTTCACTGAGATTGAGATTGTGTCGTTCATTTACAGATTATTGACTATTGCATAGTAGATTCAGGGCTCTGGTTTAATCGAGCCATAAGTTATTGTGATGACCGTGCGAGGGTTTAGTTTTTCATACTGAATACTAGAGGAATGAGGTAATGTACCAGAGAACCTTTGAGTTCATCTGATACGATCTCATATTTTCATTTAGATGCTTGGAATCGATGAGTAGAATTATAATTATATTATAACCCGAGTATCATTGTCAAATTCATGGTTAAATAGTGTGAAATAGTCGATATATAGTCATATTATAGTGTCGACAGATTGAGTGGTTGAGGTCTTGCTAGTGGGAGAAGTCAAAAATCAATGGCTTGAATTGCATTTCGTAATCGGACTTGCAAGGATGCTAAGAGTTGGATTTTTCTTGTAAATTGTAGAGTTGACAAAGTGCATTCATTGACATACATGTGTATTGCAGAGCCAACAAAATTAGAGGATCGAGATAACTATCGATTTTAGGATATCTGCGCAGAGGAGTTGAAGAAATCTTGTGTTTTCACTATTCAAGAGACAGAGAAACAGAGAGGTTTTGAACAGAGATAGTATAAATCAAATGGACGGTAGCTGTGTGTATAAGGGGCGATCGAACAGTTGAAAAAGGGCAATAATAAGAAGCATAATTGATGTGGATGGTCAAAGGATTGGCGTGGTGGTCGTGGTGCATAGTCAGAGAATATTCGTAGAGCTTAGCACATTTGAACGAGTACGATAGGCCTTGGTGCACATGCGTTGGTCATGTGGAGTAAACAAGGGAGCGCTAAGGAGATGTGGGATTAAACACTTTTTAATGTTGAGATGGAGCCTGGTCATAGGCTTGGGTCCTATGGTAGTGGATCGATGAATGGTAAACATCTCTTTTTTTAAAACGAAGATAAGTTCAGATACCTATAAGCTATGGTCACTATTGAAATCGCATATGAGAATGCATATAGTTTGGAACTAAGAGTAATAGATTTGATGGTAGAAACAACCTTGACTAGAAGACTAAGGTTAGAGTTGAGATAAAAAAAAAACATGGGTTCTAAAAGTTAGTAAGGGATATATGAACCTGGTAGAGTGTGTTACATAGTAAGGAGCACACTAGAGATTTAGAGATATCCTCGAGTATGGGTAGGTCGAAGGTTTGGCTTGCTATCAAATTTTGGTATCAAAGCAGTAAAGGTCCTTTGGGAAGAACAAAGGAGAACTCTAAAAAGATTATTTGTAAACAATGACTTGTGAAGAGTTCACAATAGAGAAGAAATTGCAGACAACAAGAAGTGTTTCAACCAGACAAGATTGAGGAAGTTTGGTAAGTGATTATGTCTTGTCATTTGATTGTATAAGATAATATGCATGTGTTCTTGGTAGTAAATAACTGAAGGGAAAACTATGATAGTGAATCATATCTTGGAGGATGTGAAGGAGAAGAGCAAGCAAAGCTCTTAAAGAAGGGGAAAAGACTCGGGAATTTTAGCTAGCAGGATTGGTGAAGTTGTAGCAGTGTTTTGGCTGAAGTAGATACTAGTAGGAAGTAAGAGTCAAGGATTTAAATATTCATTGTCTTTCATAAGAAGATATAACTTGTTTGTAGGTGAAAGCAAGAGAAGATTGTGAATGAACGAAGGTAGCACGGGTCATTGTTGGAGAAGGGAGACTAACTGTAGTTCTCCAAGGAAGGTGAGTAGTTGTAAAGCAACAACCTATCAGCCTTAAAAGATGAAGAGCATGAGTGCTCAAGGGAAGGTTCTGTGTGAAGAACCAAGAGGAAGCAGAGTCACCAAGAGATGACTTGGGACTGAGAACAAGTGTTGTACTTGTATCAAAGATAGATGAGGTGGTTTGCATCTCGCAAGGTGGAACAGGATGAGTCCACAAAAGAAAGAAGAGATGACCATTGATGGTTATCTTAGAGGTTCAAGGAGGAGTCACAATCAGAAGAGAGAAACCAACATAGATGCTAGTAGAGGAACAAGCATGAGAAGACTTGGGGTGGTATCTACAAACAATTTTTTTAAGTCAGCTTGTAGTGATGGATTAGTTGTAGTCCATGATTAACAAAGAGGATTTCATGAGAGAGAGAAGACTGTGGCTGCTGATAATCATAGTGAAGGTTCAGAAAAGGGCCATAGATTATCAAGTCAGGAAAAGCTTGATAGGGAGTTGGCTGAAATAAAAGTGCAGTTGGAAGTAATGAGAGAGTTTGTACAGAGAAATATGGAGGACCATATGTATGGCTGGGTTCTTCAGAGGAAAAGAATCAAGTGGATTCAATTACAAAGGAGACTGAAGTATGATATAAGAGTTCGGTTGGAAGAAGAACTCAGAGGAGCTGAGTTGCAACAAAGATGTGTGCCGAGGAAGAGGTTTATTTATGTGAACTTGAGCAAGGATCTGTTCTTGGTGAGAGTAGTGATGAAGATGAAGACATGATATTAGGTGATGGTTTCATGGATCCTTGGAAGGATGAAAACCAGTTGGAAGAGATGATGTTTGAGACCACAAAAGAGGCCTCGAAGCCTTACGATTTTGAAACTAACAAATGGTGTATGACTGCAGGTTTTACAGGCTCGAATTATGATAGACAGTCACTTGGAACTGTCACACAAGTAAAGGAGAAGATGGTTGGTTGTGGCTATGAATATTGCTCAGATATGAGGAAAGAAAAATAGTCTCTTGATACTATCATAAAGACAAGAAAGGAGATGATTACTCATGTACATAAGAGGAACATAGAGAAAGACTACAGTCAGGTGAAGAACGATGTTCAACTGAAGGACATTCATAATATAAGTCAGAAGGGGAATGCTAAAGAGCTTGCTGTGATCAGAGAAAGACTTAGTAAACTAGAGAAACTGATTCAAGAAAATAATGAAGATGAATATTATGGATGGGTGATGAAGATAAAGAGAGTGCAATGGTTTGCAATGTAGCAGAGGCAAGGAATAAAGTCATTAGTCTTGAGAAAGGATAGAGAGCTCAAGAAAGCGGAGCTTGAGCAAGGAATGATGAGGCAAAAAGGAATATATTCATGTGAACGTGAATCATAAATTTTCTTTTGGAAAATTGATCAAGAGGGTATACAATCCAAGAATACCATGATGAAGTGTTCTGACAATAGAAATCAGCTAAAAGAATTGATGGTGAGACCATCCAGAGAATATATTCATGTGAATGTGAATCATAAATTTTCCTTTGGAAAACTGATGAAGAGGGTATACAATCCAAGAATACCATGATGAAGTGTTTTGACAATATAAATCAGCTAAAAGAATTGATGGTGAGACCATCTAGAGAGATCTTAGGATCTCATGATTTTAAAACTAATGTATTGTATGTGAATGTAGGGTTTATTGAAGTAGGACAACTCTCTAGCGTTGTCACAAAAGAAGAGAAAGGAAAAACTCATGTTTTTTAAGAGATAGAAGAAGGTTCATATAACCTTATGATGAAGAGGGAAGAGAAACTACTGAAGACTTTGTGGGTGATCATCAATTTCTAAAGGATGTTAGCCTTGAAGAAAACCAAGGTAAAGAAGCTTGGTTGACAATTAATGTAGAGGAAGAAAGTGTAGAACTTTGGAAGAAATTCCAAATGAGTTGGCATATTTGTGGTATGAGCTGAGTCTCTTGGAGGATAGACTAGCAAAAGAAACTGAACATTCAGATTGTGAAATTGGAACTAAGTAAAGATGAGGAGATTTTCATCAGTGACAAATCTGGAAAGGAAGCATTCAAGAAATCTAAATTCTTGAGCAAATACATTGAAGGATTTGTGTCTCGGGATTTATGTAATTGTGATACAGATCAGTGTGTAGATTCATGGAAATCTGAAGAGACTGAAAAACAGAAAATTGGTTATGAAGATCAAGTTGAAATGGAAAGATATGAGGCTTTGATATCTCATAAAGAAGAACTTATGTTATGTTTACAGTATGATGAACATGAAATTGTCTTGGAAGGCAACAAGAAAATTGAAATTATGGAATGTAAGTTGAAGTATGAAATGTTGAGTGAGATAGAAGGGGGAAATAGGATGAAAACAAAATGCTATAATTGGCATGATGAAACATAATGTGGAAGTTATCATAGGGAAGTCAAGTTGCTGAAATATTTGTTGGAGGAACTTAAGTATGGGAGTGAATTTGAAGTTCAGGGACAACAAGTAAATGTTACAGAAGGAGATGTCCTCAGGGACATTAAGAATGAAGGAATGGTAGAGACAAGTAGTTAGCATCTTAAAAGTGAAAGTATGAAGTGGGATAAGAAACTTGATGAGTTTTGGATAGTTATGCCAAGGCATTCCAGGAGAATGTGTAACATGAAGAAGGAAGAGGTGAATTGTTTTAATTCATAAGCTGAAAAAGAAGTGTTGGGTAAATGCAATAGCAGATTGCAACATAGGGTGTGGAAGCCTGGTAAGTTGAGACTAGAACTGAAATTTGATGTAAGTAAAGGCAATGGAGAGTTGCAGTACAAGGTTTGGAAACTAGATGATTTAGGCATTGGAAGCATATGACCTGGAGGTCATAATTTTCTTACCTTGGGAGTATGATGTAAGAAAATCAAAGGCAGAGCCAACAATGTGATAGGTTGGTCACATGTTGTGGCTTTGGAAGAGGACTAGCAATCCAAAGAATTTGGGAACTTTATTTTAAAGTGTTATTGGATAATTATTGTCAGTTTTGCTTGTTTGTCAATTTTTGAGTTAAAGTAGGAATATATGGAAGTTTAAAGCTCCCTACGAGGAGACTGAGCCACCTAGGTTAGTTGGTTGCAACATTTTAGCTGTTAGTTTTCTAAATTTAGTAGATTCCTCCGTTTATGCAGGAGGGTTGTTTGGGCTGGCACAAAATAGTAATTTTCGGGGGGAAGTCAGTGGGAGAGAGAAGGGGAGAGAGACAGAGAGGTGCGTGGGGCGCTCTGTACTATAGATAAAAAAGAAAAATGTAAACTGTGTTGGAAGCTCGAGGGTTTCCTACAGAGAAATTTGCAATAATTAGATAGTTCTTTTTGTATTTATTAGTGTTTTTCCTGTAAGTAACTGAGACAATATCTATGGTGATATGATTCTTTCACTAAGATTGAGATTGTGTCATTCATTTACATATTATTGACTATTGCATAGTAGAGTCAGGGCTCTGGTTTAATCAAGCCATAAGTTATTGTGATGACTATGCGAGGGTTTAGTATTTCATACTGAATAGTAGAGGAATGAGGTAATGTACCCGAGAACCTTTGAGTTCATCTGATACGACCTCGTATTTTCATTTAGATGCTTGGAATCAAAGAGCAGAATTATAATTATATTATAACCCGAGTATCATTGTCAAATTCAGGGTTAAAAAATGTGAAGTAGTCGATATACAATCATATTACAGTGTCGACATATTGAGTGGTTGAGGTCTTGCTGGAGGGCGAAGTCAGAAATCAACGGCTTGAATTGCATTTCGTAATCGAACTTGCAAGGATGCTAAGAGTTGGAGTTTTCTTGTAAATTGAAGAGTTGACAAAGTGAATTCATCGACATATAGGCGTATTGCAGAGCCAACAAAATTAGAGGGTCAAGATAACTGTCGATTTTAGGATATCTGTGCAAAGGAGTTGAAGAAATCTTGTGTTTTCACTGTTCAAGAGACAGAGAAACAGAGAGGTTTTGCACAAAGATAGTATAAATCAAATGGATGGTAATTGTGTGTATAGGGGGCGATCGAACGATTGAAAAAGGGCAATAATAAAGAGCAGAATCAATGTGGATGGTCAAAGGATTGACGTGGTGGTCGTGGTGCACAGTCAGAGCATGAGATTAACACATTTGAACGAGTATGATAGGCCTTGGTGCACATGCGTCGGTCATGTGGAGTAAACAAGGGAGCATCGAGGAGATGTGGGATTAAACACTTTTTAATGTTGAGACAGAGCCTGGTCATAGGATTGGGTCCTATGGTAGTGGATCGATGAATGGTAAACATCTTTATTTTTTTAAATGAAGATAAGCCCAGATACCTATAACCTATGGTCACTATTGAAATCACATATGCGAATGCATATAGTTTGGAACTAAGAGTAATATATTTGATGGTAGAAACAACCTTGACTAGAAGACTAAGGTTAGAGTTGAGATAAAAAAAACATGGGTTCTAAAAGTTAGTAAGGGATATATGAACCTGGCAGAGTGTGTTACATAGTAAGGATCACACTAGAGATTTAGAGATATCCTCGGGTATGGGTAGGTCAAAGGTTTGGCCTGCTATCATAATCCTTTCTTCTCAAGCCCATGAGTGCACTGGTATTCAATACACACACCAATGTGCGATGTCATTTTTTAACATGCACACTGCGTATCTGTAAAGTGCATGCACCACAGATTTGTTCCACGCACTCCCAAACCTTTAGTGTGCACACCCATGCACCATTGTTTGCTGCCTAGTTCCAGTACCACACCTTGGAATACCCAACATTTAACGTGCACATATGCGCATTCTTACTTAATGCACACCATGACCATGCTAAAATTCCAAATTCGTTCGCTTACTACTTCAAATTTTTCCTTAAGTAGAACTCAGCTCACACAGGCTCAGTGTTGAAACTAGAGCTCTGCAACTTCTTGTTCAACTCTATCCCATACAAGTCAAGTGTTGAACCAATAGCTCTGATACCAATTTGTAACGTCCCCAACCTCCTAGGTTGGGTCCCCCTACTGCAACTCTTCCTTATTTATGCCTCTAATGGGTAAAATCATGAATGTGGGTGTTTATTTTGCTTGTTTTTTGAGAAAATAATTATATTTTCACAAATTCTTCAACTTTCGGTAAATAAAAGTATTTGTTGTTATTTAGAATTTCACTTTACAGTAAAAACAAAACTTCTCAAGAATTTTGTTAGCTTTCTATTCACTATTTTTCAATTTTTATTTATTGAGATATGATATGTTAACTTAGCAATTGTTTGACAATATGTTCCTTAAGAATGAAGGGAATGATAATGATTTATGTTTTTCCCCAAGAATGTATCCATTATTAAACTTTTGTTTATGACAAATGAAATATGTTGCAACAATCTACAAGGATTCTATTTTATGTTGACTATAGTTTTGAATCTAACAGATGAATATTATAATTTCTAATATTTTTTAAAGAGGAAAATCTAAAGCTTATTAACATAAATTTTCCATAATTTTTCACTGTGTATTTTTACAGATATGGATTTTTCATTTGACTGAATTATAATGTCTCCTAAAAATATTATGCAGTGATTTTTTTGAAAAAATCATTAAAATTAGCTAAAAACAATGAATATGAATATGAATTATATCAAATGAAAGTAGATTCAATTCTAAAAATGTTGGTATCAGTTTTGAAACTAAATTCTTTGTATTTGTAGGAGTCTGCTACTTCCAAAGTTGAAGTAAGCTGGAGAGAACTAGGATTTTTCTACAAACTGTCCCATTTGCAGATTTTCGACTGAACTAATATTTCGGCCAAAAAAAATAATTTTTCGGCCGAAAGATGTTTTCTAATGGAATTTGTAAGAAATAAACGGACTTTCATTTTTATTACATGAAATCCAAGGAGCCATTCGTGCTTTGTTTGATTTGACGTGAAATGTTTCGGCCGAAAACGTTTTGGACCAAAAAGTGTATGTTTTTGACCGAAAAGTTAAAAACTTTGGCCGAAAAAGTGATTCTAACAATTTTTCCACCTCCATTCTCACGAAAGTGTTACTCACCTTCATGATGTTACCCTAATACCATATTGTAATGTCACCCAACACATTTCTGAACAAAGCTACTCTGAAAATACACTGTGCAGATTTTATACTAAACACTAATCCGTGCAACATCACTTGAAGTAATGCGCTCAACCTCAAACTGAGTCGCACCACACTAAATTTCTCCTTTTAACACAACTTTAAACAATGGAAGTAACTCAACAAATGTGCACTAGTGTACTGATCATGCAATACTATTGTGCGCAAAACTATCCTGACGTCACACACCAAATCTATTATCCTTGTGTGCGTAGATTATTTCCCAGTGTGTGTAAGAAAATCCAGCCTCTGGTGCACACAGAGTATTATTTATGTGAATGGCCATTCAAACCTCTTCTTGAAGGCTCATACCAAAATCATAAAGTTAACTTACAAGAAAACTATCAACATTTGTCAAACTCATGGACAAGTACAAATACAGGCTATAAGCATCATACTTACATGAGCAAGTAACCTAATATAGAGTAACAAAAATTACTTATATGCGAGGACATACAAGAACCAACTCATGTCAAATGTAGATAAATAATCACACAATAAACGAGACAAGAACATACATAACACTTATCTTTTATGGAAGTCACCAACTACGTGCATAAATCAGATGTTCCTCCTAGCCATAGACTCAGTTGCTCATAAGATTTTAGGAACAGGTCACTCCCAATATTGGGCTTAACTCCACTGAGGAAAAAGGGTTCCTAGTGACAGGCTAAGGTCTGATACTCAACATAGTTTCTCAGTCCAAGGTGCCCACGCTGCAGCTATCCTATAGTCTCTCATTCCCCATGCACCTATCACACCCAAGGAAGTGTGCCCCTTCTCTAATCAACAGTCCTTAGGCTACTCCACTTCCCTTCCAAGGTTACCAACAACAGGTTGGACATGAAATATATGAGCCCTGCATCTAATGCCCAATGCACTAGGGAGAGTATGCTCGTGGGCCTGACAATCCACCTCTTTGACAACAAATATCTCACCTAGAGAGACTGCTTACGGGCCTGACAATCCACCTCTTCGACATAAATACTCAATTACAGTACATAAAACCCGTTATAGGCTTCTTTGTGTAGATAAGGAAATAATCAGATTTTCCATACTGTCCGACCCCTTTCTCCTCACGAGAGCCTGAAACATGAATTCCCCAAAATAAAATTGTCCTAGAATGAGTTCTCTCTTCCGCACACAAGAAAATGAATAACCCCCCAAAATACACTAAGGCACACAATATATATTGCATGCCCTCAACTCAAAACCTGTCACCTTCCGAAGTAGCTTAATCCACTTGGCGACTTGTTCCCTACCCTAGGGAACTTAGGACAAAAACATATCCATAACATACACTTTTCCGAAAATATTATAAAATATTCCCTAAGACTTAAGTCTCAGCCCCCTTTTCCCTTTTCTAGTGGAGTCACCCCCCATCTCTTTTCGTCTGAGTCTATCTCCGCATAATGATGTAATATTATATTAATAATTGTGATTATATTTACATGTATAAACGCACTGGCCTATCCGCATCCCGACTCACCAACCTCATAATCACACAGAATCTCCGGCCTCAATACATATATAGTCATATATATATACATATATATAACTTATCTTGGTGCACACTCCCAAGTCATTCCCACACACTTACCCAAGTGCGCACAACACTGTGAAATGTGTGCACCCTTTCTTTAATGTGCCACCACATTCATTTACCCAGGTGTGCACAATACTAAGAAATGTGCACACCCCGTCTTTGATAGCAATTCTCTGTGCACTACTCAAGTGTGTGCAACACTAAAATTAGTGTCAACGGCTCACCAACCTGTATGTACCTTACATTTACAATTGACACTATGGTTCGCCAACCTATATGTACAATTACAAAGGCTCCAAATCAGGGACATTACAAGCAACAAAAATAGGGTATTCAAAGTTCTAAAAATATCCAAGGCTAATACCAAAGCAAACAATTGAATCCTAAATCCACCTCTATCCATAGGAAAATAAATACAACCATGGTCTCAAGCGATCCTCAACTAAGTACTGGTACAAAGAGCAAAGATTGAGTGCAATGATATACAAATGCACCAATTGAGTACACCAACAAATTTTCACACATATCAATGCACTCACATGATCATGAACATATTTCATTACATTCCCCTACATTATTTCCATGCCTATACAATCACTCCATTCCCTCAAGACAATGTTTCATGCATTTCATTTATTCCATGCACAATCGTTTCACTCATACTTTAATTGCACACACTTTCTTCCTTATGCATTCATCTTAAGGCTTATTCATCTATCATTTTCCCTACACTCACTTCTCACCTTATCCATACACCTACAAAATAAAATTTCTAATAGTGATTCACATTGTATCCTATGTAAGTTCCTACAAAAGTGTCACTCTCCAGAAAACTATAGGAAAATCCAACTACATAATTGTCACTCTACAGACAACTATAGAAGAAGCCAACTGCATAAATATCACTCTTGGGCACCTATAGGAGTTATAAACTAAAACACTATCACTCTATATGCACCTACATAAGTTGTCAACTATAGAGCTATCACTCTACATGCACCTACATGAGTTGTCAACTATAGAAGGTTGTGTTTCCAGAGCACAAATTTCTAAACAGGTCTGTTGACATGCTCAAGGAATTGAAAATAATAGATAAAGGGGGTATTCCAATCAACTACATCGATTCTCAACATTCATGGAAGCAATTTCATTACCCTAAATTTCACATGTTGATTGCAAATCGATCCTACGTCTTCAATCAACCAACAACTACAAGGCCTACATGAAAACAAATGACTTTTTAATCCCACAATTCAAATCTACAAAAGGCATTGATACATTAGATCTTCAAGAAGTATTTATATTTCAAGGGAAAGCTCATTCAATCTCTACAATGGAAATCAAGTTTTCAATGTATTTATATGACATAACAAAGTATAGATTGCATTACTCCAAGCAAAGCAAGAGCATATCCATCCTCTACAAATCTTCCCCAAGATATTGACTTGCGTGATACTCTACTCTACCTCAAGCATCTAATTAAATGCAATGATATAGTTTTTGACATCTATTCACAAATGCATTGAAACATGGCTTCTTTAGATAATTCAAAAGTGGCATACCAAAGGTATAAGATGAGGACAAGTGATCACTTGAGAAAATATTCAGCTTAACTAAATAGATTTAAACATTTGTTAAGGTTGAAATAAGGTTCAAAAAGTCAAAGGAAAGCAATTTTACTCACTCACAAGCTCAAACATCAAATATTTAGTTCTAAAGCTACAAGAAACCAAAAGAATATTAAGCTTGAGGGCTAGAATGAAATACATATGCACAATTCTTCCATATGTTTTCAATAAGATAAGTCAATCTCGAGTTCAAAACTACTATACCCTTCAAGAAGTCCACATTTAGTGTATATTGCATGGATAATCAAATAGTTCAAGGTTCACCAAAGAAAATAAGCCCACAAAAAGAAAGAGAGTTCAAATTTCAAATCTTAACAAAGGGAATGAAGGTGTATTGTCACCAATAATCAAATTCTCTATTATTTCAAAGAAATGAAACATTTTCAAATTGTCATTGAAAGGAAACATTTCAAATTGTCATTGATAATTACATTATTGATCATGGATTCAAGTTTTGAAAAAAATCATCATTCTATGCACATGTTTATAGGGCACAACATGAAAATGGATATGGATGTATCAATGGTGGCCTATGAAAAAAATACAAATTCTGAAAACTACAAATCTAAAAGAAAAATGAAGGTAGCAACAATGCACGAGGCATGGAATATTTCAAGGAAACCTAAAGAATTACAATACAATCTGCTAAGGAACCATTTTGGTTGGCTAGTGCAAATAAGTCACTCCTAGGACATACTCAACACGACCACATAAAATATACAATCATAGAAACTCGAGAATCTAAATATGAAGATACTCAATCTCACGTTCAATAAAATGATCAAACTACAAATGCAATACAAGAAAGAATTAAGATCAATACAATACTATCGAGACATTGAAATATTCATTTCGCCATTTCAAAGTGCAACCCAAGTGTTCTATTCAAAACAAACATCATAATCATCCAAAAGCACTACATATAGATATTCAAATTTCTCAACTCCATACAATAATACATTTCAAGCATACTAGCCCATCTTTTTATGTACACACATCCATACACTGTAGCATAGTATCCGATTCCATATTATTATTCATTTTGTTCACATATTTTCCTATCCACTAAATCCACCCACATCCACCATTAAATAACATATATCCACTCCACCACATATCATATACCTATTATCATTCTCATCTCATACTTCCATCACTCCACATCATTTTCAACTCAAATCAACATTCCTACATAACACTACAAAAGTGTCCACCTACAGGTTTCTACAGGCCGAGGCTCCACCTACTACCAGTTTCTATAGGAGTATCCACCTACAACTAGATTTTCACAAGCGTCTATAGAAATGTGCACATACAGCCCTAAGCTCCTACATGAGCTATAGGGAACTACACCTATAGACCTACAAAGCTAAAGAACACTAAAAAAAACGCTACATGAGACAAAATTTTCAACATATTGGTCACCATCTCTCCAATACAAGCAAGGGGCTTACCACATAACACAAAGAGGTCAACATTTGAGCTCCAAATCATATCTACATGCAAGAAGAATGTTAAACTTCATGATGGTAATTGCGTCATGCATGTCATTCAAACATTAGATTCAAATCAAACACGTAGTTGCAATTCAATCGAAACTTTACCAAGAGTAAATGTATGCCACATTTACTTCTTTTAAGTCATTATAACTTTTAGATTTGCATGTCATATCTTATGATTGTCTACCCTCTCACCCTAAGTTATATCTACTAATCATCCTAAGTTCTATTATTTCTTGTCCATGTGACCATTGAAATTTGAGTTGGGGGAAGGGAGGGAATTTTGAAGGAGTCTAGGATTCAATCAATCGAAAGAGATGGATCAAAATTTTCCATCATGTATATTCAAAATAACAACATTTAGAATAGGAGGATTGAGCAAGTTAGATATTAGTTTTCGATGGATTGTTTTATTGCATAGGAGTGTGCAAAACCTCTAGTTGGGGAGAGGTGATGAGCCTTCGATTTGTCTATTTTATGGCCCATGTGATGCCTAAATATGATAGTTTTTTCCTCCCAAGACGAGACCTTCTTGGAAAATTTTAGTCCTTTTGATGACCAAATGTAGATATTATTACTTATGTTTATATGACTAATTATGATTTACTTGATTCACATTGAAATGTAACATATACTTATTCTTAGAGTGATTTTGATTACTTTTGTAAGTGTTGCATATATGAACCAATGTGGTCTACAAGGGATAATACTACATGATTCACGATCTTCTTCATTTATGGCTCTTGACCTCCATGATCTTCTTCATTTATGACTCCTAACAACCTTGTTGATTACTTGGAAGACTCAAGGGATCATATCCCTATTCATTGATGAAGATAACCAACATGATGCCAACAATCTTAAATGTATTTTGAGATCGAAATTTGTGGGAGAGGAAAGATCATCCTCTCACTCAACTTTCACTACAAATTTGAAGAGAAATTCATAGAGAATGCCCCTATCTCATAACACATCTTGTTTGAGGTGGACTGACATGATTTTCCAATTGATTTTAGAGATTTGAAGAGAAATTCATGGAGAATGTCCCTATCTCATAACACATCTGGTTTGAGGTGGAATGAAATGTTTTTCCAATTGATTTTAGAGATCCTCAAGGAAACCATGAATTGGGTAGGTTATAAATGCATGAGACAACCTCCAAAATTGTATAAAAAAATTGTATGAGTAGAGGGTTCCCAAAATTCACTTTTGGGGGAATCCTAAGGTCGATTTTGTATTTAAAGAGAGTGTGGGAGCTCTCACAGTTTATCTAGAAAAAGTTGGAATTCATTTCCTTTTGATAAGACTAATGTAAATTTGAATTCCTTCACAATACATATTTTTCAAGTTGAGTTTCTTGTTGTAATAGTGTTATTGTCTTGAGGGATTCACCCCATTGCTTGCTTAAAGGTTTGGGCCTACTTTGAAGCTCCAATGGAGATCAAATCCCCTCTACATATAGATTGAATGACTATTGTATTATTTTCTTTTGATGGATTTAATTTTCCTTTTGCATTCCCATTCTTTTACTTGCTATTTATTTCCTTTAGTTTGGTACTTTCATTTCCAACATTCATTTGCTTTCATGCATTTTTTTTTACTCTTTTACTTTGTGACATTCAGTACTTTGAAGTATTCTTAATGGAGTCTCTACGATTGCTCATAGTTGTAGGATTTAGTGATCTAGTCACAACATTAGGATCCTATTCATTGATACATTAGCCTAAACTCTTCACCCAATAACAGTGACCCGAGACATCTCTCTGCCCTTGCACATTGTCAAAGGAGTCAAGAGTGAAGATCATGAATTCAATGAGATGAGGAGTCAAGACGATGCACTGCAAAAGATGAGAATTTGCTTGGTTGATGTAGATTATATGTAGTTAGTTGCATAATATTCATAGGAGCATAATACATATGATCAAGTTGAGAGCTTAGCTTATGGATGCACACACAGTGCATAACACCTCCTAAGTTTGCACGATTCATGGGTAGACAATTAAAGTGAAAAGTTGAGAGATTTAGTAAATATATTGCTACAATTGTTTGACCCATCACCCTTCTAAAACTAACACTTGGTAAAATTGAAAAAAAAACAAAACATTTTCATTATTCAAAGTTTATGTTTCTTGTACATCTTAACTTTGTCCTTAACATTTCTTATGAGCTCGAAACTCTAATTAAAAGAGAAACATTTAACAAAAGAGCAAAGGAATTAAAAAATTCATTAAAAAACATTTAAAAGATAACATCATAATCCTTTTTCTTATGAGTATACATGAACTCTAATTAAAGGAGAAACATTTAACAAAAGAGAAAAAAAATTAAAATATTCATTTAAAAACATTTAATAGATAACATCACAATCCTTTTCATTTTACCAAAATAGTGAGATTAGAAATAATTATGTAGTATAGAAAAAGCCTAATAAAAAATAAGTTGAGGTAGTATTCTATGTTCCATGATATCCTTACATCAATCCCTTTTCAAATATTCAATTTTTCCTTTTAAAAATGTAAAAAAAATAAGTTACTTTAAGAGGTAGTATTCTATGTTCCATTTAAGAGGTAGTATTCTATGTTCCATAATATCGCGGGCCATAATCCTTTTCCAAATATTCAAATTTTCCTTTTAAAAATGTAAAATAATAAGTTACATCACTTTAAGATGTAGCATTCTATGTTGCATGATATCCTTGACCATCAATCCCTTTTCAAATATTTATTTTTTCTTTTTAAAAATGTAAAAAAATAAGTTAAATTTTCCTTTTAAAAATGTAAAATAATAAGTTACATCACTTTAGGAGGTAGCATTCTATGTTGCATGATATCCTTACCATCAACCCCTTTTCAAATATTCAAATTTTCCTTTTAAAAATGTAAAAAAATAAGTTACACCACTTTAAGAAATAATTTCTATATTCCATGATATCTTTGACCATCCATCCTTTTCCAAATATTCAATTTTTTCTTTTAAAAAAGTGAAAAAATAAATTACATCACTTTCCAAATATTCAAATTTATCTTTTAAAAATATAAAAAAAATAAATTACATCGATTTAAAATTTAAAAGTTACTATTCTATATTTCATGATATCCTTGACCATCAATCCCTTTCGACATATTCAAATTTTCCTTTTAAAAATATGTGAGAGAGGGACCTCAATATAGTCATAGTTGCATAATTTGGAGCTCAACAATGGAGTCAAATGCCATTGATCTTAATACATATTTCTCCATGTTTTTTAAACAAATCCCGGGATCTGATGACATTAATTGTATTTTGTTTTCTATGTTTTGTAAACAAATTTTTGAATATGATTTTACATTAATTACGTGTACACATATTGATAATGAGGCGTACACCTATTGACAATGAGCACAATTAATCACCTTTTAATTTAAAATTCTAATTTGATGGCTAACAATTGAAGATGCTGACGTACCAAATCAATGAATGTGATTTCCTCTTTATAACTTCCTTGTATTTTTGTACCTTTTAACATTTACCTAATTATATTAAGAAATTAATATGATTAAACTTTGGATTTACCAAGCTAGCTGTGCTGTTAACCTGTTTACCTTTTAACATTTACCTAATTATATTAAGAAATTACTGTAGCACTATATGATTAAACTTTGGATTTACCACACTGGCTGTGCTGGCTGTAAACGCTCATTTTCTGATTGTGCGTTTCATTTTCTGACTGTGCATTTCATTTTCTGTCCGCACCTTTTGGCATTCATCAACCACATTTTGAGTGACTGTGCTAGTTATACTTTGTTTTCCTAAGCTCTAGTATAAAGGAATATGGAAATGAGACTTGGGCATTGATTCTTTCTTTCTTGAATTTGCACTATTCATTTAGAAAGCCAAGAGGCAAGGAACTTTAACCTAGTGATGTTGGCCATTAGTTCATTGTTAATCATTGGATCAACTTAAAAAGCTTTCAGAGCATGGAATGATAACTTCAGGTATACCAGAGCAGCTAGTACTCACGTTGGTGTTTCCTCTCACTGACATTATAAATATACAGAGGTTGTTATGTCGCCTTCTATCCTGAGGTAACCTTGACACAGCAATTTGCAAGTTCGATTCTAAATAACGCTTCAAATTAATAACCATGTCTAGGGTTGGAACCTTGACACAGCAATTTGCAAGTTTGATTCTAAATAACGCTTCAAATTAATAACCAGGTCTAGGGTTTGCATAGCTTACAAGCTTAATTCAAAAGATTATAATCACAGTCTAATTTAATGAACAACATATATGTCCGTTCTCTCTGAATTAGTCTGGGCTTCAAGTGCCAAGCAGCTAAACTCAATGCAGGTAATTTGATTGCGTGCCTGTAATTCCTCCAGCAATGGCGGCCTTGAAACGTTATATTCTACATTGATCTCATGTGAAATCCRATCTCCATTTCTGTTTCAGTGATGGATACTAAATACCTAAATGCGCCCATTTCTGTTTCTGTTTCTGATCTCCATTTCTGTTTCTGTTTCAGTGATGGATACTAAATACCTAAATGCTCCAAACAATATTTTTCTATTTTCTGATACTCATTTGTCTCACATGGGTGCATGCAATGGTTACTATATAAGGTAAGTATTCATGGATGACATACCTCTTCCATGAACGCCATAAAACGAGAATTCCCCACGTCCAGAGAGATGGCTTGGCAGATATGGTGAGTGTTCTCTTCAATAAGTCGTAGAATTCCATGAAGCTGCTCTTCTCTCCAACCAATGATGCGCCCTCGCTCTCCTTCTCCTTTCACAAGACGACGTTTATGTCGACGCCGCAGTCGTCGGAACTGCTCTGCGTCCATCAGCGCTACTCCCTCGACTTCTCCTCGTTTCTTCCCTTTATAGATTTTATGCAAAGCTGGTGATAATGGAGGTAGGTGGTTGGAGCAGCAACCCCGTGTTGTCCAGTCATTTCATATCTGTTATATTTTGAGTAAATATGGGATGTTCAGCATTTCTTGCCGTGAAAGGCTTGATCCTATCTGCCATTGACAAAAGCAATAAAATACTAACAAACCTCTTCAACTACGTTTGCTTTTTGGTCTCTGTATATATCGTGATCAAAACTGTTTGTTTTTTAAAAGTCGAGTGGACTCCCTTATCTTATCAAAAGAGTTTAACACATTTTCTATATAATGGAATTTTGAAAATTATATTTACTTTGTGTAAAAACTTGTGTTTCTTTCTATAAATATAATAAGAAATTTAGTTATGCCTTATTGTTAAGCAAGTGATAAAGAGTTTAGCTTGCCTTATTGGGAAGAAGCACGTGATAGAATTCTATAAAGTTTATAATTTTGACAATTATATATATATATATATATTTATTGTTTTTTGATAATTTCTTAAGTTTAATATTTTAATTCTTAATATATCAAGTTAGAGGAGGAATTAAATTGTTGGAGGTGTAAACATTTCCTCAAATTTTCACATTATCAAAAAGGCATCCACTTAGTAGACACCAGATTGAGATGGATCTAGGATATTGTTGTGCCTTAAATAGAACACATATATAATTTTTCACAATAAAGTGCATATATATCCTTAAACAAAGGCTCTCTAAAATAAATAATAGAGAATACCTTATAACTAAAAGTAACTTCAGAGTGCATTTTCCATAGGATATACAAAGCAACCACTCATATAAATTGCCAACCCCATTTATACCTAAGAGATAACCAAAAGGACATGCAAAATTATGTATAATCACCTACAAGTGCAATTCTCCAAATGATCTTGCTAAAAACTTTTTTTCCTTGGAAATAGCTCTCGAGAAAATCGTGGGCACTTCCCCCCTTTCCAAAGATGGTACCTAGTGTACAACGGGTGACATACTAACCCTCTACGAATCAGATCAAGGACTTTCCTAATGCATTGGGTTATTAGCTAACCCTCGGAACTTGCTGAACAAAATATGTCTCCAAGTGTATTAAACAACACTCCAACACTCGCTAGCAGAATTACAATTCCAAAATTATTGATGAAGTGTCTCGACTAGACCACAATGAAAACATGCATCATTGACGAATTCCAATCAAGATAAGGATTACTTAAAGGATGGGCCCCAAATTACTAACAATTGCACAAAGATTTACAACTTGTAGGAGACTCTTAATGACCAAACTATACATATGCAATTTGTCATTTTACTTTTGCAACTGAGAGACTCCAACCTCTGTCAACTTTACTTGGAGAGAGATGTGATCACTAAGGCACTAGTATATCCATGTAGGTTTGTACATCCACACAAG
>JZKD02S1638032.1:93225-104566 GCA_000966675.3 Picea glauca
GCTCAAAGACCAAAGCAACTCTCTGACCCTAGAATGGATTTCCCGTCAGATTGGTAGGTGGGGAGGCTCCTCAAGAGTTAATGAGGGGATGGGGGTGAACCGCCCATCCGTAACAACTCCCAGACCTGACTGCGGATGGGAAAATTCACGCCACACTCAATCTTGTAGAGAAAAGGCAAGAGAGGAGGTGTGGTAAGAGGGGGGGGGAGGGAGAACACGCGCAACAGGGATCGCGGGGAAGAACTGGAGAAACTCTGGAAACACAGGGAGTTTTGAACATAGGAGAAGGAGAGTAACCTTCGTCCTTGTCTTTTGTTGAGATGGAAATAGAAAATTGAACCTCAAGCATCGTGGTCTAGCTCGGGGGTGGCTAGTGGTAAATCTGTTTGGAGTCACTGAGCCTACGGTTGGGTGGAAACGAGCACCCCTCTTAGCATTCGCATCACGTCCAGAATTTCTGATAAGTGTTATGTCTTTCATTTGGAATTGAATGTCACGATCGCATGCTCATTTTTATATGCTCGTAAATAGTTTTTGTATAGAAGTGTTTGCCTTGTGTTTTGATTGGAAATAATGGATGCATGCTTATATTGATATAACTACAAATCGTTTAATGTATATAATGTATGAGTTCAGGATACGAGTCTGTTCCCTTGAAGATTGACCCATCTAACTTGACTCGTGCTATGCCCTGGTTCATCCTCCCGAAGGCACCTTTTTCGGGAAAGTTCCCTCGCATTCTAGAGTCGGAGTGAGTCCTTTGAAAAGACTACCATTGTAGTAAATCCGCGAGTTTACCTTGCCCCTGTCGCGAAGTAAATGGGTTTGGAGTTTCGGATCCCGAGAAACCCAGGTGCGAGATCCCTCGTCTTCGCACATCGCGAAATCCCAGTATGTGAAACCCCGAAGCGGCGTAGTGTGAAAGGATTTCGATGTTTCAGCACCCGGGAAACCAAAGGGTATGAACCCCTCATCTTTGCAAGTTGCGAAATCTCGATACGCGAAACCCCGGTATGTGAAACCCCGAAGCGGTGTAGTGTGAAAGGATTTTGGCATTTCGGCACACGGGAAACCCAATGCTATGAACCCCACGTCTTCACAAGTTGCGAAATCCCGGTATGTGAAACCCTGAAGCGGTGTAGTGTGAAAGGATTTCGGTGTTTCGGCACCTGGGAAACCCAATGGTATGAACCCCACGTCTTCGCAAGTTGCGAAATCCCGATACACGAAATCCCGGTATGTGAAACCCCGAAGCGGTGTAGTGTGAAAGGATTTCGACGTTTCGGCACCCGGGAAAACAAAGGGTATGAACCCCTCATCTTCGCAAGTTGCGAAATCCTGGTACACTAAATCCCGGTATGTGAAACCCCAAAAGGTAGAATGTCAGGATTTAGTCCAAGCCATTGATCGAGTCGACGATCTGTTAAACCCTTTTGGGTTTCGGCATTTCGAAAGACAGATAACAGGGGAACGCTTGCATTGCGACTCCTCGAATCACGAAAGTCAGAAGCACCTTTCTAGTAAGGCCTGTGGTCATAGCCAACGATCACATGGGGGAGGATAAGGGAAGGGAGGGTCTGCGCCAGGCCCCATAGAAATTCGGAGATTCTGTTCCTCGAAGAAAAGACAAAAAGAAAAAGAAAAATCTTAGTTGTTGTAGTGGGTGTGTGACAAGAGATTCAATTAAAAAAAGTGATTATTAAAGTGAATGTACTTTTGTAATTAATGTGATCTTAATTTAATTAAATGCCTAAGTATTTGACATTAGTGAATTAAATTAAATCCTATCCATTAGATCATAAAGTGAAGGTGAGATATAATATCAGCCTTTCATCACTTTAAAGATCTAGGGCTTTGGATTTAGGGTAAACTCAAGATTGTAAAAGGCATTTTATATGGGAGGAGTAGAAATTCACAGAGTGAGATGGGAGATCTCATTGATTGGGTGGAGAGGGAATTTCATCTAAGCGTGCAAGGGCAGGGTCCGAGGAAAGGAGAAAGGGGCAACAAAGGAGCAGTAACTAGGTGTGATATGCTAGGATATTTTTCTACATTGTATTATTCCTTAGGTGCACCATTATCCGAGGACGAGAGCCCATATTTTATCTAATAAAATCAACAAGGTACTGGTTTTCCTTAGGTTTTTTCCCAGGGGTATTTTACCTAGAAAATTACGCGTGCAATGTGTTTGGTGTCCTATTTATGCTTCCGCTGTAATGTTTCATTAGAAACTCAACTGTGCTTTTATTCAATAGATTAAGATAATTAATTTATTTGGAATTAAATGTCGAGTGCTGGGTTAAGGAAAAATTAACATGGTATCATAGCGTGATCTATGAAGGAGGAATCAGGTTGCATAGATCATGATTTTTTCAAGTAGGAAACAATGGGATTTTTTTTTGTTTTTTCTACAGGCTCAACAAGGGTAAAGATTTAAAATAAAATAAAAAAATGATTAAAAAAAAGAGTAATTGTATAGTCGTATGGGTTGTGAAACATTCGATGTACAACATACGACCATAAGATGAAACTGAGAATAGACTGTAGACGTGGGGCTGCAACCACCAGGTGAAGGTCGTGGTTGTTGGGCAGAGGAGGTGAAAGCCATAGGTACAACGTAGAGTTGGGCATGGATTGTTGCTATTAGAGGGTCTGTGCGAGGAAGTTGTGAAGGACGTGGATGTTGGGTGATGATAGTAAGGAGTCGTTAAGTGTGGAATTGAACCAACGATTGAGAAAGGTGCGACTGGGCGGACAAAGGAGTGGCTGACATGTGGAAATGACAAAGGAGTTGAAGTAGAGGGATGATTGGTTGAGGTGACGACATAGAAGGTGGATCGGGCTATGGAGGCAATGAGAAATAGTCGCTGGAAACCAATAACAGAGACAACGAGCCACCAATAGAATGCTAGTGGCAACAGTCGGCTAATCCAGCCGCTCGCAGGGCTTACTTGCTAGCTAGCAAGGTGCCAACTGCTGGTAGGGCCTAGCCGCCAGCCAACACAACTAATGAGGGTTGCATCAGGGCCGAGACACCAACCAACAGATAGCCAACTAAGAAAAAAGTTCGCAAGATCACCAAATAAGGAAACATTAGATCTAGGAGGTTGTTTGGTAGCCCAAAAGGGATCGAGAAGCAGTAGAGCAGAATGCCGGGAGGCCCATGCAACAACATAAGACTATGGGCAACCTCAGGTAGCTTCAGGAAGTTATCCAGGCATCAAGAAGCAAGTCCAGGTGGTGGGAAATAAGTATGGGTAGCAGGTAGGAAAATCCAGGAAGTGGGAAACGGGTCCCAAGAAGGGATCCAGGCAACCATATATCAATTTGTGCTCGAAGGACGAAGAACAAATTCTTCAGTTTTCGTGCCTAAAGGACTAGGCAAACATTTTTAGCATTTTGTGTTCCCAGTAAAATTTTTGATTTGGAGATGGCCGAAACAGATTTGAGGTTTGAGGATATGCTAGATGATGCATCGATCTTTGTTCCTTGGAAGGTGAGGGTCACATTAGTTCTCATGGAGAACAGATTGTGGGATTTTTCTAACACAAAGGTGACCCCACTGACAAATCCAAAGGACCTGACCACCCATGAGTTGAAGGACGTGAAAGCCAGAAAGATCATATTAGATGTGGTGAATGATCATTTGATCCCTCACATATATGAGAAGAAGTCATCCAGGGAGATGTTTGTAGCTCCGACGAATCTCTTTAAGAGAAATAATACAAACAAGAAGATGACATTGAGGGAGAAGCTCAAAGACACCAAGAAGACCGGATTAGATACAGTAACCAATTATCTCACCAAGATCACTCAGGTACGTGATTAGTTGGAAACTATTGGTGAACTTGTGTTAGATGAGGAGTTGGTGAGGATGACCTTGAATGATTTTTCTAATCCCCGGGCCCCATTCATCAAGGGCATCATTGCATGAGAGAAATTTCTTGATTTTGATAGGCTATGGGATGATTTCATCTAGGAGGAGATTCAAGAGGAATCTCTAGTAGACCAACAGGTTGGTGATGATTAGAATTTGTCCCTTTCTAGTCATGCAAGGAGGAGCAGGGGGAATACAAATGGAGAATCAACTTCATAGGCTGGGAATAAGAAGGATCTAAGCAAAGTAAAATGATTTTCATGGCACAAGAATGGCCACTATGCTTCATAATGTCCGAATAATAAGAAAGGGAATAGGAAGTCTCAACAAGTAGGAACGTCTTCAAAAGCTCAAGTCAAGGAGTTTGCTAAGAAGTTCGAGAAGGAGTTCTTGTTAGTCTCTTGTCTTTTTGGCATAGATTTTGGTAGGTCTTGGTTCGTGGATAGTGGGTCTTCGCATCACATGATGGGGACACAAGATTTGTTCACCAGTTGGTCAGAGGCAAACTCAAATATGCATGTGGAGATTGGAACCCATGCTAAGTGTGGTGTAGAGAGAGTTGGGACAGTTAGGTTCTAATTGGAGTCAAGAGGTTCTCTGGAGGTGGTAGATGTGTTGCATGTCCCAGAGTTGAGGAGGAATTGTCTCTTAGTCTCGTGTCTAGACGACAAGGGTTATGCAATATTGTTTCATAATAGACAAGTGTTCATGCATTCAGAGGGACCTATCCATCACACAACAATCAACATTGGCGTCAGAGACAACAAGGTATACAGGTTGTAGGGTAATCTTGTAGATGGATCCAAGGGGAACTTGGATCATGGATGAATGTTAGTGATAGAGGAAATGGAGTAGGAGGCTCAGGAGGGTGATCATAGTTCATGGACTTCCAGTGTGGGGAGTCAAACTTCAGATGGGAAAAGGGAGTTATCCCCTTCGAGTTCTATCAGGAGACCGAGTTGGCACAAGATGAAATTGATGGATGCTCAGGAGCAAGAGGAGGCTCCTAGGAGCACATTGAGAGAGATAAGGCCTTAGATGAAGTTTCCAAACTTCATTTCACTGATATGTAGTGTCATCGATTCTGTGACTTCCAATATTCATGGAGAAACTATCTAGCAGGGTTGGAGGGATGCCAATGAGCAAGATGATGTGTGTGACATTGTTCTAGGGTCATAGGAATAACCCGTTTGAGGTGGCTCTTTGATAAGTATCTTCCTCGCTAAGAGGGAGTGTTGATGTTTGTAGCATCGGATAAGTACTTCCACATTGATTTTGTGTCTAACATGTGGAAGTTGTCCTTAATACCTCTTAGGACTTAGGAGATTCACTTTAATAAAGTGATTATTAAAGTGAATGTACGTTTGTAATTAAAGTGAGTTTAATTTAATTAAATTCCTAAGTATTTGACATTAGTGAATTAAATTAAATCCTAGCCATTAGATCATAAAGTGAAGGTGAGATCTAATCTCATCTTTTGATCACTTTGGAGATCTAGTGTTTTAAATTTAGGGTAAACTCAAGATTATAAAAGGTAGCCTATGTGAGAGGAGTAGACACACACATAGTGAGATATGAGATCTCATTGATTGGGTGGAGAAGGACTTTCATCCAAGTGTATAGGGGCATGATCCAAGGAAAGGATCAAGGGGAAACAAAGGAGTAGAAACTAGGTGTGATAGGCTAGGCTATTTTTTTGCATTGTATTATTCCTCGGGTGGGCCATTATCCCATGATGGGAGCACATATTTTATCTAATAAAATCAACAAGGTACTGGTTTTCCCTTAGGGGTTTTTATAAGGGTATTTTACCGAGAAAATAATGTGTGCAATGTGTTTGGTTTCCTATTTATGCTTTTGTAGTAATGTTTCATCAAAAAATTAGTTGTGCTTTTATTCAATAGATTAAGAGAATCAATTTATTTGGAATTAACTGTTGGATGTTAGGTTAAGGGAAAATTAATAGGTAAAATCTCTCCAAACACTAAATACAACAAGCAATTACTCCAAATTTTAGCTTATAATATGGTGGTCTTCCACCCAACCTTATTGCTCTCCTATATCTATATGAAAAAATAATATTAGATTTTATCTTGGGCTGGTTTGGCTACCACTATAAACTCTAATATAGTTCCCAACCTAAGGCCAATATATCCTATGATGGGAGTGCCTACCCTTCTAGCCAAGCCATTGAAGGATAAGATACTGTCACTAAGAGGGGGGGGGGTGAATTAGTGACACAAAAATTATATCAATTTTTCATTTATTAATGCAAAGATAATTTTAACACAGTGTTTTATCGTGGAACCCAATTGGGAAAACCACAAAACCTTTTCTATTAAGTGCAAAATTTGTTTTACATGTTACATAGAAGGAAGATGTTCTTCCTTTTTGATCAGCACCAACTGATCAGGATGCACCCACACCCTAGTTTACCAACACCAAATGGTAGGAGGCTACAACCCCTTGTTTAGTTAGCTACAACTGACAAGGAAGCACCAACTCCCTCTGCAGGCACCAACCTGCCCTTGCACCACCCAACCACCCTTAATACATAAGTATCTTCAACTTTTCTTTCTGGAATCTGCTTCAGCTTTTGATCTTCTGATCTGGACTGCAGAGACACTTTCTTCTCACCTCTCTTTCTTGTTTATATATTCTACAAAATGGCATGAGTGTTATACACAATGTCCCTTTATTTGGAGCATCACACCTCTTCGTTTAACTTAACCATAATCATTGTTTTAACATTTTTATCGTGAAGGATTTTCAGAAATTGATCACAGATATGGATCAATTTCATCCTTTAGACTCGATCCTGAATCTCTGTTATTTTCACAGAGACCAAATTCTATAGAGGTGCTTCCTTCAAACCATTACATGTGACCGAGCGTTACAAAACCACGAGCTTAGCAATTGCAACGACGTATTATGTTATCATTTAGATCCCCTATATCATATGACCAACGACGATGACCAAATGCTAGGCCATAAGTGCTTGAGTGCTTATCACATCAACGGTTATGATCTAATCATCTGATGAGATGGACGGCTGAAGGAACTTCTCCCTTCGGAACTTATGGATTTGAAACCTTTCAAAAATTCCGAATTAGATCTCCCAAACAGATTGGACGACTTATATCTATTTCGCGTAAACGTATCAATTGGCAGATTTGATTCTTTACAAGGCTTTAAATAATGACCAAGACTTAATCAAGCGTTGATTTGGATGGCCACCATTTACTCCGGGTCTTCGGACTTCGGATATTTCAAATCTCAACACCTTCTTTCCTCCAGAGTGATCACCTATTGTGGTAAGTCATAATACAGTGGAGATCGCTTGCTATCGATCTTACACTATCCTTCCACTGTAGTATATCGACGGTCGAGAATAAACCTGACATTAGATCGACGGTCAAGATCTCCTTCGGGTCTTTGGACTTTGGAGATTTCAAATCTCAATCTTTCACTGTAATATGATCGATAGTCGAGAATACTCCAAAGTGATATTTCACATTGGACGACTTGTGTAACACACCCACTACCATAATCATGTTTTTCGTTGATTTTTGTAGAATCAGAGCCCCCAAAATATCTATGGAGGCCTAGCGTAAGCTAGCTCTCTCTCTCTCTCTCTCTCCCATGTGATCGTGGGTCATGATCACAGGTCAAAAAATCATGGCGCCTCTTTGTATTTCGCGCCTCGGTGCTACAGGAATGTCGAATTGTTCGACTCTGCAACCCTCGAACCTCGACAGGGCTAGTGACTGGCCAATAGGGATGAATCCCTACAGGGTTAGCAAATGGCCATTAGGATCGGGCCATGTCGCACGGTTGGGTGGAGTATAGGTGGCAAGAGGGAAGCACGATATGGTGGGCGATGTGACAGGAGACGGGTCCCACTACACATGCCACACCATTCCGGACCCCCCCCCCCCCATTAAAGGCAGAATGGCAAGGGGGGTCCGGAATTAGCCTGAGCACCGTTGATCAAGGCGAATAAGTCCTGACCATTCAAGAGTTGCACGTTCGATTCTGGACCCCCCCCTCACCGCTAAAGGTAGAACAACAAGGGGGCTCCGGAATGAAGCCTCAACCATAGATCTGGGCGGGCAGACTCTAGCCATCCAGATCTTCTCGCCACTTACCCTAAGGTGCATTCGTGCCCCAACTTCAAGTCGACATCTCTTCCTCACATCTGACGGTCGTTATAGACCCTGAGATCCTCTGAAAGAATCTCGTCTGTTCATCGGGACTTATCATCACAAGAGTCCGAACTCTCGACCACGGGACTCCCGGATCCTCGATCCCTGGTTTCCCGATGTGGTTAATCTCTCGACACATAGCCTACTTAAATTGAACGGTCCAAATCTGTATCGGTGTTTCCACCATGGAATGTCCTGATCTCTCGTTACCAGAACTCTCGAGTTCGTGATTCCCGATTTCCCAAAATGGGAAATCTCATGACACGTGGCCTCCTTAAATCGGACGATCCAGATCTGTCTCGGGGTTTCCACCATGGAAAGTTCCGATCTCTCATCACCAGAACTCCCGAGTTCGCGATTTCCTGAAATGGGAAATCTCACGATACGTGGCCTCCTTAAATTGGACGGTCCAGATCTATCTCAGGGTTTCCACCGTGGAAAGTCTCGATCTTCATCACCAGAACTCCCGAGTTCGTGATTCCCGATTTCCTGAAATGGGAAATCTCATGACATGTGGCCTCCTTTAATCGGACGACCCGAATCTACTTCGGGGTTTCTACCATGGAATGCCCTTATCTTTCATCACCAGAACTCCCGAGTTCTCGACTCTCGATTTCCCGAAGTGGAAAATCTCTTGACACGTGGCCTCCGTTACTCAGACGGTCTAGATCTATTTCGAGGCTTTTGACCCTATTCATTGGGGGTTTAACCCTCGGGTATCTCCTGATAGTTCCAATGGCTGTCGAGTTTTCCAGCTGAGATCTGACGGCTCAAACAGGTTCCTAACTTGTGTGCTCTCCCACGACTCCCTGTACGTGGAAAGATCAATGGTCCAGATGCTCTCATGGACCTTGGGGATCTACGGTCCCGACCTCTTCGCTACCCACGAAGACACAGAAAGTCACAGGGGTAAGGAACTTAACATCCTACTTTCTCCTACCAAATCTAACAGTCATGAGTGACCACAGATTTCCCGACGAAATCTCGTCCGTCGATCACCACCTATCAAGGTTAAGGCACTTAACTTTCCAGCTTCTTCCTCTTATCTGACGGTCGTGAGTCACCACAGATCTCCCGATGGGATCTCGTCCGTCGATTCGATACTTATCAGGGATTCCTTAAGGCCTTGCGCCTTCATGTCCTCCTTCTAGGCTCTTGATGGGATTTTCAAGAAGGGTATCTCTATGGGGAGGTCAACCCAAGGTACTATCTGAGGCAGATAAGGGTATCGCTCTCCCGAGAACCATACATGAAGTCTGAATTAGATCAGTACACACATAACTAATGATTTATGAGAACATAAGCCATATGTAGTCTTTCCATATAAACATACAACTACCAGTACTGATCAAGACACCATACAGACATTCTTATAATGAAATCATTCACTATTTCACAACTTATGATCATAAATGTCAGCATACATATATTTCAAGATGCCAAAGGAAAAACACTTATCAGAAGGTAACACTAGGGGTTATGCAACTGCTGAGAGGGGTGCTCATTTCCACCCAACCGTAGGCTCAACGACTCCCAGTGGATTTACCACTAGCCACCCCCGAGCTGAGACCACGATGCTGTGAGATTGCGTCTCTGTTTGCCAGTGACCAGGAGCGAAGGTTACTCTCCTTCCTCTCTGCTATCACTCACTTTTCATATCGCCAAAGTTCTCTTTCTCCCCTCGCGTCTGCCCACAATCGCTTCTCCCCCACGCCTTATCCTCTTGCAAGGTTGTGTGTGGCGCGATTTTCCTCGCCCTGGTCAGGACTGACGGCTCTACGGATGAGCGGTTCACCTCCCCATCCCTCTTTAATTCCTGAGGAGCCATCTACCTACCAGCCTGCGAGACATTTAATTCAGGGCCAACGAGCCGCTTTTGGTTCTCCGGGCCAGTGAAGTCCAAATACGGTATTGTTTTTTGGTGGAAGTTAACGCCACCTTTCCAGGTGCCTTCCACCGCCTTTCTGCAACCATTGTGGTCTCTTTTTCAGCATATCCCCTCTCAACAGTCCTGCAATATAAATTCATAATATTATTCACATTCATCGACCTTTTCCACAAGGTCCATTCACATCACATATTCACATTTCTGAGTTTTCCACAGTTCTTGGCTAGTCCAGTTACTTTTTACAAAATGGGGGAAACAGGGTGTTACAATTCCCTCCCTCTTAAAGGAACATCGTCCTCGATGTTCTATCTATCAACATGTCATGCATGTACAGATGTAAACAAAATCGGATATGCTTGTTTCATGGCATCCTCCATTTCCCATGTAGCCTCATCTGGGCCAAAATGTTTCCACTGCACCTTGACCTGTGCAATGGTTCGGTTCCGGAGCGGGGTTTCCTTTCTGTCCAATATGTATTGGGGTTCTGGTAGAAATTCTCCATCTGGTTCCACTTGGATCATAGACCATTCAATTATATGATTAGCATCATGTACATATTTCTTCAGTAATGAAACATGGAAAACATTATGTGCTTTTACTGTGGGAGGAAGTGCTAGCCGATAGGCTACATGTCCCATTCTATCTAGAACCTCAAAGGGTCCACAATACTGGGGTGCCAACTTGGCACAAGCTCCCATTTTTAGGAACTCTTCCTGGGCCTAACTCTTAGATGTACATGATCTCCCATTTTGAACTCTCTTGGAGTTCTCTTTTGATCAGCATAACTTTTTTGTCGGTTTTGAGCGACCTTCAGATTTTGTTTTATTTGAGTCACTTGATGTTTCATTTCTTTCAACATGTCGGGTCCAAAAGAAATCCTATTTACAGGATTACTCCAGTTGACTGGAATATTACAAAACCTACCATAGAGGACCTCGAAGGGACTCATCTTTAAAGATGCTTGGTAGCCGTTGTTGAAGGCGAATTCTACCAATGGTAGGTAGTCTTCCCATTTCTTGGGTTGATGCATTACATGCATCCTTAACATATCCTCTAATATTTGATTCACTCTTTCTGTCTGTCCGTCGGTTTGAGGGTGATAGGCGGTGCTAAACAACAATTTGGTCTCTAAACCAGCCATTAGTGATTTCCAGAAATTGGAAGTAAATTTTGTGTCTCTGTCAGACACTATCTCTTTCGGCATACCGTGCAGTCTGAATACCTCTTTCATGAATACCCGAGCGATATCTATCGCTTTGCAGGTTGATTTGACGGGGATGAAATGAGCAGACTTGCTCAGTTTATCCACCACTACCATAATGGTGTCATTCTGTTTGGTTGAAGTTGGCAATCCAGTGATAAAATCCATGG
>JZKD02S1638032.1:126231-137613 GCA_000966675.3 Picea glauca
CAGAGGAAGAAAATCTTTTGGTAGCCTTGTAAATTATAGGAGGAGGGGTCCCAATGTTCTCTAAAGAGATACCCAAATATTTCACCACCATATCGACTTGTGCACCTAGGGTTCACATCATTTCCTCTAGCTCAAACTATATTTTCCTTTATGAATGCATGAAGACCTTCATATTCACAGTATTTATCGCTCTTTCCCTACTCTCAATTTACCACAACTCATGTGAATCATCTTCCCATCTTCTTTGTTTCCTGGTAGTGTCCACCATGAAAATTTGCATCTTAGATATGTCTCTGCCACAACATTTCATGCCTCTTTTTATTAGTTCTAACTCACAAAGTACACAACAATTACCACCAAAATGAAAATGGGCTATTTGCTTCCATTGGGAATAGAGGAATCTCTTTCACTAAGTGGGCATATGGGCACAAACCATACTTCAAATTATAGCCATGGAAACATAACACTAATCCTAGAGTGAAAATCAAACCACAATACCATAGCTCCAATACCAAAACCAAATAATCATAAATGATGTTGGACAACACAAGGAACTTCACACACAACCCGAGCATAGGAGACAGGCCATGCCACCATAACCTAACTTTTACTTGATATTGCTTAGCATAGGAACCATAATAGAGGAGCATCAAGAGCCATACCTTGATACAAAAAATAAAAAAAATGTAGGAAGCCTAACTTTTGACATATTTCTTATATCTCCAATTGTCAATGAGTAAATACCACTAAGTGGTGTGGAATTTAATGCTTCAACCTTTCTCACATGCATGCACTTACAACTATTTATTACAAGGACCATTGGGATGCACTTGGTGTTTGTCATGATATTAGTTTGATTAAAGCCTCCCCTCTGTTAATAATTGTATAACCTTCACTCAAGTGGGCACCAACATTGGCTCGGTGATATGCAATTTTGTTTGTACTCTTAGCACTTGAAATAACTAGATCTTGCTGCGATTGTTGACTACGTCCAGAGACCTTTGAATACTTATGGCCAATCCAATGTTTCTGAATATCCTCGTAGCAAAGGTTCTTATAATAATGGAGAAGTCTCTAAATATCATGGCTATAACAATTTATTTTTATTTGAACATGCATAATTATTGGTAAATCACCATGGCCTTTGTTTCACTATTAGTAGTGACTCCCAATCCCCATACACAAATTTGCTTCCTTATTTTCTTAAAGATTATAAAAAAATCCCTACTTTTGTTGCTCATAGAGTATTAGTCATAATTACAATGTATAATAATATAAAGCCTAAAGTATTAGTCATGTATAATAATTAATAATATATAAGAAGATGATCATAATAATAATAATAATCTATTTTTAAGGTCATGGTCTACAGAGGTATACATACCCTACCCCCTTCTGGATTTGAACTTGTGACCTCTTAAGAGGAAACACATGTTCTTAACCATTAGGCCCACTCTAACTGTATTAATATAAAATGTACACAAGTTCAAATATAATTTAAAAAATATTAATATCAAGATTTTAAATATTATAAAGAATTCCCTACTTTTACTGCCCTAAATTATTAGTTATAATTACAATATATAATAATTAAGAATATATAGAATAATTAAAAATATATAGAAGATACAATGCACCACAAGTTCAAATTTAATTTTAAAAATATTAAAATTTAATATCATGATCAATACGATTAATAATATATGAAAATTAAATGTATCGTATATTAAAACTTAATTGTAAATTTTAATTTTAAATAGTTAAAAATATTCCATATTCAAATTTTGCTCATATGGTTATACCCGTTTCATAAAGGTGAATTTAAGTAAATGCAACAAATTATGGAATGATTAGAAAACTTGCTTATTTTTTTACTAATATCTAACAAGGCACTTTATTTTCATTTTTAGCCTATAGCTTTCGGTGAGGTAGTCAAACTTGGTTGACTACATATTAGTTTACCCCAATAGTAAACCATGTCCAAAGTTTCCATATAATTTGAAATTACCTCTATTTTTTAAAAAAACAAATTTATTTTTTCTATTTACAAAATTTTGGAAATCTAATTTATAGTTGGTTTACATTTATGTGATATGACTTTATTCCCATGGTGTATGCCATTTTGTTTTTAAAAACTAAATTTAAAAATTAAAATTTTAATAAAATTTATAATTGGACATTTTGAGTGGCTCTGACAATACTGCAATGCAGGATCTGCAATAGCTAGAACCTTCATTATTCCTCTGCAATAGCTAGAACCTTCATTATTCTTCTATCAAAGGCTTGCCACCTACTCATAGACTGACCACCTCCACTAGTCACCTTCTCATCTCTATCCATAATCATGTCCATTTGAAACATATCATAGTCTCCATTTGAAATATTCGGCTCTCCATCATAGGGAGCTATGAGGATAGAGTATGTTGTGAAACCGATGAGTATCTTAGGCCTGGAATATAGAACCAACGGAACTAAACAATAACTTTATTCCTGTACTTATTAACTCCAGGAATAAAGTAAGTTGCAATCCTAATTTTAAGCAGATTCAAGGATTTATGAACTTTACCTTTAGTTGCAGTTGATGATGCAGGGAGAAAACTTCATACATGAATGCGTAAGCATCTCCATTGCAAACGTTTTTGTTCTTTTCATTTTGTTAACTTGATAGCTACCTATTTTCTGAATGATATATTATCAAACATATTACTTGTACTTTGATCTCCATGCTAGGCATCCAAAAACACACAAGAAATAACAAAATTAAAATAGGCATATGTAGTGATTTTCACCATTACAAACATAACCAACCATCAATAAAACCTAGAACCAAAAGATAAGCATGATAAACCTGCTATGGAGATAAAAGGCACTTGTTACTAGCAACGGGTTGAGTGGTTCCATGGAGTCCTTGCTCAAACTGGAAGCTCAACCTTGCCTTCGGACTAGAGACTTGGCTTCCTCTTACCCAACGGGTTTGCATTGCATGAGAGGGGATGCCTGGCCCCCTTTATTTTTCCTTGGTTTGCATGCCAGGGTTTTTTACCAGCGTGTTTCTTAGCCCTTTTGACATTGTAACCTTGGGGAACTTTGCTAGCCAGATGATCTGCTCTTTCCTATGTTGATGATAGAAAAGACACTCATGCTCTCGGTGCTGTTTAGGCTGTCGAAGTCTCATATGCGAACACATAAGAAAGACCATGATAACCTAGTTTCTACTTGACCAAATTAGGTTTTATGGACCATGAGCTCTAAGAGTACTAATATTTTCCAAGAAAAAAGTTTGAATAGTATGCTCCACCGTCTCGGAGTCGAGCGTTATCATGGTCAGGCATAGCTACGATGGCTTTGTTTCCTTCTAGATGGCATGCAAATACCCTAACGTAGTCCATTTCCTGGTTATCGTCGGCTCCAAAATTTGCATGAGGCTATTGATGAACGATTTCCCAAGAATGTTAGAGGATTAAAGAGAGCCGAAAATTTTCTCTTTTGCATGTATTCATATAATATTGTTCATTATCTTTGAATGCAAAATTCCAGTGACTCATAATGTTTGAAGGTTTTTGTATATCGTTGTGCTAAATTTTTTTAGCACAATGATACCTTCAAGCAATATTGTTCATGTTTATTATGTCGAAAGGCATACACCTATTGATAATGGGCACAATTAATGATCTTTTAACCTTATTTAACCTTAAACCTTAATCTGATGGCTATGCATTGAAGATGCTGGCATATTCTTAGTCGTCCTCCAAAATCAATGGGTCAGATTTATTGTTCATAACTTTCTTGCATTTATCAAGACATCAGTTAACATGTTTACTTTTTAACATTTACCTAATCACATTAAAAAATTACTATAAGGATATATAATTGCCACGTTTAAATGATTAAATAGGATTAAACCATGCAGCCAAAAGTTTCATATTACCACAAACAGATTACGAATTAGCACACAAGTTTTATAACACGCGTTCTTAGCCAACCTTTTAGCGTTCTCAGCAGCGAGTTAGCGGCTGTGCTAGTATACTGACATTCCCGTAACTGTTTCGTGGTTTTAGCACAGTAATACCTTCAGGCAATATTTTTTATGTTTATATATTGACATTCCTGTAACTGTTTCATGGGAATGTTATCTTGAATGGTTTGAATTTGAATGTTTCGAAGGTTGTGGGAAGAAACAAATAGCAGACCTAAACTTTCATGAATTTCTGATTTCTACATTCCTATACAACACTATCCATACTAGACATGAACTGATTATGACTAGTAGAAAAAAAAAATGTAATCAACGTTACAAGCATTACAAACAGATCCGACCATCAATGAAACCTATAACAAAAAACTAAGCATCATAAACCATCAATCAAGCCTATAATAAAAAACTAAGCATCATAAACCAACTATGGAGGTAAAAAGCACCTGAGTACTGGGTTGAGAGATTTCATAAAGTCCGTCCTCAAATTGGAAGCTCAACCTTGCCCTCGGATCAGATACTCATCTCCCTCTTATCCAACTAATTTGAAAATGAAAATGAACGAATTTGAAAATCCAAACCCAGTGGAGAAAGAAACTACCAACAAAATCTAAATCAAATATTGCATGAGAGGGGATGCGTGGCCCCTTTTGTCTCGCCTTGTTTGACATTCCAAAGCTTTTTGACTAACATTTTTTCTTTTCAACAGTGAAACCTTTAAAATTATACTTTACTAGCACAGCCCTTAACCCTGCTGAGAAGGCAGAAAGGTATTGGTCTGCAATATAAAACGTCTGTAGTAATATGAAATGTTTGACTGCATGGTTTAATCCTATTTAATCATTTATATGCCAGCATCTTCAATGCATAGCCATCAGATTAGGGTTTAAAGTAAAATAAGGTTAAAAGATCATTAATTGTACCCATTATCAATAAGTATACACCTTTCGAAGTAATTAAAAAAATTATAAATTAACTTTTAAGTATTTTCTTTGCAGTTAGATGTTTATTCATTGATTTTGTGGAACTGATCCTATATCACAACAAATTGGCTATGTTGTAATCTTTTTGGATGTGTTTTGTCCATTTGCTGCATGAAGACCATGCTGTAATTTTTTTGGATGTGTTTTTTCCATTTGTTGCAGGAAGACCATGCCAGTTTTCACATTTCTAGTATGCAGATTATTGTAATCGATATTGGTTGCTTTGACCACTCAGGGTAAAAATTATTTTTTTTAGTGTATTTCACAATTCTTTTTTAAAAAGATTGTACAGGTAAAACAAATACACAAAGTTTTAATTCAATTAAGAAACAAAAAAATGGGCAGAAAGTGTCAAATGAAAATCTATCGATAGTAACGTTTTAAAATCACTATATTAACAGTTCCATTATTGATAGAGTGATTTAAAAAAAATATGCCACTATCGCTATAATAGAATATGGTATAACTATTCTATCTCGGAAGACATAGAGCAAGCACAACTAACAGTCTCTGATAGTCTACTTTTCTATGATGAGACGTAGCGTCACAACTTACATGGCGAGTTATTTTAAGCATTTTGGCGACTTAATATAGAATGCCCTTCGTAGCTTTAAAAAATCGACAATCTACTTTTCCACAGTAAGACCTCGCGTCACATGGCGAGTTATTTTTAGTGTTTTGGAGACTTAATAGAGAGACCTTTGTAGCTTTAGAAGATTAAAAAACAAGGGAATCCCTGCCAAGTTTAATAAAAATATCAATTACATGTACACAGCTCTTATTATTTGTTATTTGTTAACTTCCTGGACTGCTCGATGAAGTTGTGTAATTTTAAGATACTGTTCCAACCACTCACAAATTTTCACCTTTGTTACCATCCAAATCCATAATCCATAATGACCTCCTGAAAGATTCCATCATGAACATGAAATATTGCCAGGAAACACTTTGAAGTCGGCCACGCCTGATCTCAAGAAAAACATATTCTTATGTTTACTTCATGATTTAATACCCATGCAAAAGCTATATAATTGGAAGAATTATTTAAAAATACCTTATTAGCAATATTATTATGCAAGCATAATAACTAAGTATTATGCAAGTGGCTTGAAAGTCCATGATTGCAATTTTGAAATATAAAACAAGGAAGGAAGATTCACATATAAATTTTCAAAAAGCCCACCACATAACTGAATGCATCCATAATACCAATTATATAACAAATTTACCATGTTCAAGACAATTAAAGCATTTGTATGTAGAAATCAAATTTGTAATTGACATAACTGAATTGCAAAATTCTAAAATCACATAAACACAAAATTCTGTAAAGTAGCATGGAGATAAAATAAAATTAAAATACAACAAATGCATATGACAGTAAAGGGAAAGCTCATTCACATAACATGGGATTTCTAATTATAAGAGTAAAGTTATCGTTTATAAAGCACCACCACTTTATAAAAATAAAAACAACTAATGAATGAAAATATTCAACATGGTTCATTTACAGAACTTTTAATCAACAACAGATTAAAACGAACTAGACACTATATATTTCTAGTTCGTATATATATAAAAAATTTATGCCACTCAATATAAATGATGGACAAACTATACACTATATATTTTTAGATCGTATATATAGAAAGAATTTATGCCACTCAATAAAAATGATGGATGACTAAGTCGATAGATAAGGAAGGATGGCATAAATTCTATCCATATAAGATCTCTGATATTCTAGATAAACACAAATTCTCTTTATAATGTAACGTGATCATGATGTTTTAACGGGATTCACCATCACTAGCTATGCAAATCTCAATGTATAAGGTCATGCTTCAGAGGACTCTTAACCTAGGACTCTTAACCTTTTGTTGAATGCCATTTTTGTAAAGGATTGGATTTCAATTCTAGTTACTCTTCTTTGTCTTTTATTGGTTTTAGCAAAGGCAGGGACTAGCTGCTATGCAACTCTCCCTTGTTTTAAAATGAGTGTCTTCTTAATTGTTATGTATTTATAAGGTTGTTGTTAACATCCAAATTATTTAATCGCTACCTTGTTTTGAGGTTTATTTTATCAACTTCTTTGTAATAGCGAGTACCAAGTTAGTTATCTTTTGGATATAGTTATTTTTTTATTTTATTTTGTGTTTGAAATCTTTACAATGTTGTTTAATGTATTTTAGTTGATTGTTTTTTGGGTCAATTATGTTTGCATACTTTACTTTATTGTTCTTTAAGTTTGTTTTGGTATGATTTGTTAATTTCCGGGGTTACTTCGAAAGTGGTCATATCATGTTTGGGGTGCTTCATGAAATTTGGGGTATATGGTATATGTTCAATCATTGGATGGTCTGAGATGATTGACACATGAGAGATAATCCTTGATAGATTTCCATAATTGAGATTCCTTGCTTATTGGATGTTTGATATCAGATGGTCGTTGACTTAGTGTTCCTCCCTTAGGCATTGGAGTTCTCTTGACACTTTAGTGGACACCATTCATTGGGGCCCTAGAAGGATATGATTTCTTGGAGAGTGCCCTAAATGGGATGAGGAGCATTGCGCAACTTGGAGGAGGGCATAAGGTCCTAGTTAGCATGTGGACACTTGGATTCATGTTCATAGGATTAGATATGGTGCATGGATGCATGAGGCTTCGATTGTATTCTTGCAAGGGAAACTAACCTAGTTGAGTACATTACATAGGTGCATCGATGGAGTCCATGGAGGCTTTTGATGGAGGGATGTGTAATTTTCTTACATAGCTACATCATCTTGGAACCATTATTGTGCACAACATCACCTTGGAGCATGACATATGTACTTTAGAGTGCACTGCACTTGCGTTGGCCTACAAGTGTTCATTGTAGGTTGCTTGTAAGGATAAGGCCCACATTGTATTGTTGGCCTCCCTTACCTCTCATATAAATAGAGGAAGGGGAGAATATGTCCATTAATATATGTTCATTTATTCACCTGTATTTACACTTATGATGAGATGTGACCTAGAGAAGAGTGCACACTAGCCTCTTTCTCTCTCTCTAAAGTTTCATATGTACTTGATCTCTCTCTCTAAAGTTTTCACATGTACTCTCTCTCTTAGGTTTCTTGGTCTTCTTGGAGTATCCTAGAGCATTTAGAGGTCTGGGTTAGGATTTATCCCTTGAGATTGGAAATTAGGGTTTGGTGCTAAAACTCTAGGATGGATATTGAAGAATAAGAGGAGGAGAGGTTGTCTTGCCTTGGAGAGTGTGTTGGTCTGCTTCTTGCACATTGGATCTTCTTGGTTGTAAGGTTTTGTTGGGGTTTCTTGGTCTTCTTGGAGTATCCTAGAGCATTTAGAGGTCTAGGGTTAGGATTTATCCATTGAGATTGGAAATTGGGGTTTTGTGATAAAACCCTAGGATGGAATTTTGAAGAATAAGAGGAGGAGAGGATGTCTTGCCTTGGAGAATGTGTTGGACTGATTCTTGCACATTGGATCTTCTAGGTTGGTTTTGTTGGGGTTTCTTGGTCTTCTTGGAGTATCCTAGAGCATTTAGAGGTCTAGGGTTAGGATTTATCCCTTGAGATTGGAAATTAGGGTTTTGTGAAAAAACCCTAGTATGGAATTTTGAAGAATAAGAGGAGAAGCGGATGTATTCTTTCACACTAGCCTTGAGAGAAAACTATGATATGTACATGTACTTCATCTTGACCATATTAACGAAATTTCCAGCTATACAAAACTTGTGTAATTTCTAGGTTTGATTTCGCTCGACGCCATTGCAATAATATACTCGTTAAGAACTCAACATGTCACTTAAAGAATTGAACTTAAGTGGGGAGAATAACAATCATTCCTCCCAACCACCTAAGCTAAACCCAATTGATATCTTTCTTATTACATATATATGTTTTGAATAATATAAATCAATTCAACTATCATTTAAATATAATTGCTTTCTATTTTATTTTATAGTATTTAATATTTTCTATATATAAAACTTTCAATAATATCTTCATATGTGTTAATCCCACTTAACAACACTTATCATAAGTAAAATGACCAAAAATAAAAGAAATACAATAATCTTGACAATGTCTCTGAGCGCGGAAGAGTCAAAAAGTGGTTAAAGGGAACCATGGCAGTGGCTAGTTGCTTGTCACATAAAAACTATATAGGAAGTCATATTTCAAAACTGAATAAACGTATTTATACCTTTCTCGAATTTCAAAGATGTGCTTACTCAATCATCTATGATAACCTACAATGCTTCGTTCATGAACTCATAACCTTTATTTGTGAATATTGATATTTAATTAAAACAAGGTTATGTGATAGCAAATTAAATCTTTTAAAATAGTTTGGAAGTAGTTTTAACAAGGTTATGTGGTAACAACTTTAAATATGCGAGACTTTTTAGTCATGTGACCATTAGTTGCTATATGCATCGATTAAGGATTACAGAGGTTATGGGTAACATCATATAAATCTCATATTACTTAAAAAAAATATTTTTTAATCAAATTGAATCTACCAATGTTATTTGGTTATGAAAATTATTAAATGACACTTACGTCTTGAATGCCACACACATGTAAAACACTTCTCACACTAAACTTTTGAGCACATAAAATGAAAACAAAATAGAGGATAATACAATTTTCCAAAGAAGTCTTTACATGATTTCCTTATGCATTACTTTTGTTGTCCTTCTTGAGAGGATTTTGTTGTCCTTCTTGAGAGGATTAGAGAAGAGGTTTGGGCTTCCAAAACAATCATGTTTATTTGTTAAAACAATCATGGTTACTTGTTAATTGAAATCAATGAACTATTAAAATTAAAAGATTTTGAAGAAGATAACTGAATGTATTTTTTTTATGTTACTTTTGTTGTTCTTGTTCAGAGGATTAGAGAAGAGGCTTGGGCTTCCAAAACAATCATAGTTATTTGTTAATGAATAGTTATTTGTTAATGGAAATCAATGAACTATTAAAATTAAAAGATTTTGAAGAAGATAATTGAATGCATTTTTTTAAAATGTTAAATGATTGAAGAAGATAATTGAATATATTTGTTTATGTTACTGAATGAATATCTTGGAATTTGTGAATAAGATATTATATTCAATTAATTTTTTACTTGTTAATGGAAATCAATGAATTTTTAAAATTAAAAGATTTTGAAGAAGATAATTGAATGTATTTTTTTATGTTACTTTTGTCGCCCTTGTTTAGAGGATTAGAGAAGGGGCTTGGGCTTCCAAAACAATCATAGTTATTTGTTAATGTTACTGAATGATTGAAGAAGATAATTGAATATATTTGTTTATGTTACTGAATGAATGTCTTGGAATTTGTGAATAAGATATTATATTCAAGTAATTTTGATTACATAGTTTTATTCAAATTGTTGTATAATGTGCATATGTTTGTATTGAAAGTTTTTTTTTACTTTATGTATAATTTACATTGAGCATGTATAATTTACACTGAGCTCTCCATTTTTCGAGGGAATCAATTTTGATGGTTACTATAATTTGTTTAATATGCATAAGTTTGCTTTTATTCATTTACAAAAGTACAGGACATATATGAATAGATATGATGTGTGTATTAAAAGTATGCTTTGTTTTCCAATGACCTGGATTATGAGGGTAGTCTTCATCCTTGCGAACTAACATTTGCATCCTTGTGAACTAACATTTGCATCAAGTGACTGAGCTCTTGTCTGTTTTTTTTATCATCTTATAAGGTGCTTGTGCACTAAGATGTGCGGTTTGACATTTTTGGATGTATTCATTCGATTATATTTTTCTCCACATTCTACCGAATGGTATCATATAGACTGTATAGCTTTATAACTTTAGGGATTCTTTAGGCAGAATATAAAATAGGTTGAGAATTCAACCTAAAGTTCAAACTGTTAAAACTAGTTGTAATCGTCTCTCGTCTATGGCTAAACAACAATTACATCTATATATCCATATCAACCAATCATTGGCATAGTGCAACCATGCATGCTGGAACCATGAATAAATAGGAGATTTCAGTGGAACAAACAGTGCAGTGCAGAGATGTTGTTTGATAATTGATGTGTTTTGGATAAAATCTTACAATCTATTATAAGGAAGACTGGAAAGTCCGTCTGCTATGATGGTTCCATTTAACTATTAGTCAATCATGGTTTCAAGCATCTACTCATAGAATTCTAAAAACTATCCTTAAATTTAAAATTAGTAAAGTGTATTACTATTCACTATGGAAAGGAAACAACCCAAATGATAGCCTTAATCATATGTTGTACATGCACAAGTGGGTGCACCATGTGTTGAGAGATGTGGCATCCCTCCATGGATTTATATTGACAAGGAAACACACTAGTTTTTTTTTTATGTATGGTCATCATACATGTAGTGGAAGTGATTATGTCTT